>JAJEJO010001895.1:0-77257 GCA_020662805.1 Glaucomys volans | reverse complement strand
GGTTGAGTGCAGTGGTGGGCGCCTACAGTCCCAGCTACTTCGGTGGCTGAGACAAGAGGATCACTTGAGCCCAGGAGTTCAGGGCCAGCCTGGGCATCATAGACACATTATCTAAAACAAATAAACAAAGATGTAAAATGAATAAATCAAAGATACAGTGACTGAAGATGTTTCCCATTTTCTCAAAAGTGAATATATTTTTTCATTCATTCATGAATGGCATTCTGAATCTCTTGGTATTAGGTACATACAAAAATTTACAAAATACATACAAAAATGAAAGACCCACTCCCCTTTAAACTGAGCTGAGTACCCTTGATGAAAATATTACAATATCACATGTGTAAGTAATTAATATCCTCCTAGAATGAATTGTGCCCAGGATACTAAGGAATTAAAAAATAACTTGGATAATGCATGGTTTTATTTGCATGCTGAGATTACCTTGAAGTGAAAAATACAATGATCTGTCTTCAGATCATTGCCGAGTTTTCATGGAAAATGGACCCTCTGTGGTTGGAAGTAGTATTATTTATACAATTTATTCTGGTTAAGCAGTTATGATAAAATGTCCAATTTCCCTTGGTAAAATTGTCTATTTTGCTTTCAATCTGTATGTTTAAAGTTTGACAGGATTATAGAAAATCATTCCAAAGAAAATAGCCTAGTCACTTTGTGACTGGACACTGGCTAGATGACAAAAATGTCAACAATATCAGGAAGCCATCTACTGCAGTTGGCCTGAGGTGGGAGTTAGTTGGAGAGTGAAGCAGACCTCAGGAACAGAAAGGTACAAAACTGACCACTGACATCAAGTTTTTCTCCAGCTCCAATAACTCCTCTATAATATCTGCCTGGGAATGAGGATCACATAAGTTTGGTCACAAAGGGGCTGTAGGTTCCATTCCTGGGTTGTTTTTTCTTTTCTATTAACACTCTTGGGAAGATATCTAATTGTGTGTGTGTGTGTGTGTGTGTGTGTGTGTGTGTGTGTGTGTGTGTGTTGTGTGTATGTATGTGTGCATGCACTTTCCGATCTACATCTCCAACTCTGGTCTATCCTCTGGAAGTCCAACTCTTAGTGTAGATATCCAACAAGCATTTCAAGGTAAATGTCCCTCCACTACCCTCTATCTTGCTCTCCCCCAGTTTTCCCTTATCTCTAAATGATATCATTATTTATCCAGTTGCTTAAGGTGATAGTCTAGATTTTAACCTTGGTTCCTGTCTTACATTTCCACATCTATCTATCTATATCTCCTCTATATCCATATCAGCCAGTCCTGAGACTCAACCTCTACAAACCTCAGATCCATCCCCTGTTCTACATTTCCACTGCCAGCCCCCTATTCGCTTGTCTCTATTTTTAACAGACTTCCCACAACAGCTTCCTGACTGGTTCCTGTGGGCAAATGGTCTTATTATGTTCTATTCCTCACCCAGCAGTCAGAGTGAGCCTTTAGAAATACAATCCAGATTATCTTCTACTCTACATAAATCAACTGAAGGTTTTCCACTGTACTCAGAAGAGTATCCAAACTCTTTTGTGGGCTCTAGGGTCCATGACATCTGAAATCTACTCAGCTCTCCTCTCCTGGTTCAGACCAAGCTCCAATCTGCCCATTCCAACATGTCCTGGGCATACTGGTCTATCTTTCTTCCAGTTTTCTAGCAGAATTTTTCCTGCCTTGGGTAGAATTTCCTACAGTAGGCAGAATCTCTTCTTAATGTGCTCTCCTCTACCTATCCCATTATTACATGACTGGCTCCTTATTGTTAACCAAATCTCAGCATAAATGTCACCCAGTATTCTCTGTAACATAATCCCATTTTAAATCTGTACCTGCATTTAATACCCACCATGATATTTTTATCATCTATCTCTCCTTTTACATATATGAGGATTCTCAAATCCATATTTCCACTTAAATCACATCCTTAATATAATCCTTCTATTTTACAAATAGAACAAAAATTCCATGAGTGAATGGCTTTTGTGGGTCTTGTTCCCTGCTGGGTCTTGGGTACATAGATGGGAATAGCACACAGAAGGCAGGCACTGCCTTCTGGTATTGGAGATAGTTGGAGACTGGTAATGCTGAGCAGGGAGAACAGAAAGTACTATGGGAACACAAAAGAGGAGTAGCCAGCCTGGTCTGTGAGAAGCCTTGCTTGAAGAGGTGGTACTCAAGTTGTGGAAGAATGAGTAGATGTGTAGGGAAAGTAAAAAGGCTGGTCCAAGACTATTAGTTAAGGCTGATTTATATTTTTAGAAGTGACACTGCATGATGTCTTCAGGAAACTCCATGTCTTTAAAATAGTGCTAGAAAAGAGGCTGGAATGCAGAGGGAGGAGAGAAATAGCCCTGAAATGTCAGCAGGAGGAATGAACAAGACAGGAACTCCTAAATGTCATTTTAAAAAGTAGTTATTGTACAGGGGTGGAGTCACATTGAGGTCACTGTAGTACAGTAGACTGAAAGTTGGTTTCAAGAAGTAAAGGTCAATAAACAGAAGTAATTAAGAGATTATTAAGGTAGTTCAGTCAGGAGATGATGCACCTCTGAACCAGGAGGCAGGTTGTAGTACTGGATAGAGTAAGGGACAAGAGTCATCTAAGACATGAACAACCCTGTGAACTGGAGAAAGGAGTGAAAACAAATTATGTAGCTCCAGACTTCAGACTTGAGAACCAGACGGATGGTAGAGGTATAACTTGAATGAAGGAGGAAAACACTAGTTCCAAAAAAAAATGTAAAGTCATGAGTCCAATTTTATTCATATTGTTTGGAAACTTTGTAGGTCATTAAGAAATATTTTTCAGCAAAAAGGAGGGGAAAAATAAAACTTTGACTATAAGAATTGGAGGGGGGCCAGGTCTGGTGGCACATGCCTGTAATTCCAGTGGCTCAGGAGATGAGGCAGTAGGATTGTGAGTTCAAAGTCAGCCTCAGCAAATTAGTGAGGCCCCAAGCAACTCAAAGAGACCCTGTCTCAAAATAAAATACGTAAAGGGCTGTGATTGTGGATCAGTGATTTAGTGTTCCTCTATTCAATCCCTGGTACCAAAATGAAAAAAAAAAAAAAGAATTTGAGGGGCATGAAATTGATTAGTGTAGAAATATAGATTTGAGAATCCTGGTATAGTGGCAGTTAAACCCAGCATGAGGGCTAGTGAATCAAAAGAGGATGTAGAATAAGAAGAGAAGCAAGTAAGACTGAAAACCTAAATAAATAAATAAATAAATAACAAAAATCAAATGTGGGATGAAGAAGATTAAAAAGGAATTTTTATTGAAGTGGAAAAGTCATGTGGTTAGTATCTCAGAGGACTGGGCAGATTGTTGAGAGGGAGGGAAGCATGGACTGGAGAGAAATCTAGTAAGATAAAGCCTGAATGCCGTCTGCATAGTCTACAGTAGGCTATTTATGACCCTAGCAAAGGCAGTTTGTGGAGGGGTCAGACCCAGACCGAAGACAGATTGTCAAGGTAGGTAGAGGGATCAGTAGACTGGGAGACGACCTGCCTGCCACAAGGAGGAAGAACACACACTGGGATGGGGAGGAGGTAAGGGAGGATGGAGACTATGAGCTGCAGAGGATCAGCCTTACCACTGAAGAAGGAGAAATCTGCCAAGAGGGAAGGAGGGAAGAGACAAGAGACAGCAGAGCTTGTGGTGAAGAATGTGGTCTCTGACATTACCACTAGTTGTCACCGCGACTCCTTAGTTGTGTGACACTGGAAAGCAGCTTAACCTCGAGGGGTGTCATTTCTTCATCTCTGAAGTGGGGATCTCAGTACCTACCTCGTGGGGTGATGAGGTTTAAGTAAGATCATTCCCATAAATCTGAGGGCAGTGCTTATCCCTGGACAACTCTTAACAAATGTTAGCTGCAATGTGTTGTTGTTGTTGTTGTTGTTGTTGTGAATCCTGAAGTCTGGGAAGAGTATCTGAGATTGTGGTGATAAACAAGATGATCAAATGCTATTGATGATTTAACTGGGGTGAATGAGCAAGTGGTCTGAGGCAGAATGACATTTCCCCAAAAACTTTTGTTTGATTTCAATATAGTTTTTATTGTTGGACACTTTCAGGTATGTTCTATTAGGGTAGAAGTTGATATCTCTTTTTTCCACTATTATATTCTCAGTACTTAGATTACTTTGTTGAGTTAGTTTCTGTTTGTTTCTCAAAAGAGAAAAAATGATGGGTTTGTTTCAAAAGACAGTGTTGGGTTCATCATTATCACAAATAGAAGCAAGAGTTGGCGGTAATGCTGAAGATGGTGGTTTGACTAAAGTTGTAGTTCCCTGCCTTTTATGCAAATATAAATTAAAGGAAGTAGTTAGGGATAATGTTCCCTTATAGTGCATCCTGTTATAACTACAAATACCAAAAAGGGACAAAATACTAAAACTGTACAATAGTGGCAGCTCTGTCTCTCCATATATTTGTTTTGTTTTCATACAATCTATAGTATTGGTATCTGCCATTGGAAATTCGGTTGTTAATTTCTTTCACCCTCTAGAGTCCTCATCGAAAACTGCTATCATTGGATGTGACTGAATGAAATAAGGTTTGTAAAGTACCTAGTGTACCTCTTGGCACAGAATGAATAACCAGTGTTTATGTCTTTCCTTCATTAGCTAACACTCTTTGGCTTGGAAAGAGATTTGTGTGGAGAGTATAATATAGAGAGAATCATGTTAGATTGAAATTCAGGGGCCATGAATTCTTGTACCATCCATATCTCTCATTATCTATGAAACCTCAGGCAATTTACTTAATATCATCTATGAAATGGGGAGTAATAATTTCCCTTCTGCAGTGAAATTATTGTTAAGGATAAAATGACATCAGGCATGAATACCATACAAATGTGAAATGCAATCATTTTGGTTATCAAATATATATATTCTTATCCTAGGAGGAGAGTCAACTATGGATTTGAACATATTTTTAAACCTTTTCTGGTCCTAAAACTGATGGCACAAGAAATCCATCAGCTACCTTAAGATACAACATTGCCACCTTTTACTTTTAAAACACCAGAATTTTCAAGTTTCCTCTTTATTACCTATCCTGAGATGTGTGAAAAATCACACCAAAACTAAATAGCTTAAGGCAGCAAACATTTACTATCTCACAGTGTCTGTGAATCACAAATGATGTCAAGTTGTGGTCTGGGGATGCTGTCAGCTGACTGGGACTGGAGGATCTGCACCCAAGACATCACATTCACATGGCCATTGGCAGAGGCTTCTGTTCCTTGCCAAGGATCATTGGTGGCTCTTTCCTCATGAGAAGGTAGTCAGTCTCTTCCAGAGTAAGGCATGTAGAAGAAAAAGCAAGGAGACACACATAGTTCCTTTACTGACCAAATCTCCCAAGTCATACACCATTGATTCTATTTTCATCTACTTGTTTGAATCAAGTTATATTCTGTCTCACAGTAAAAGGGGTAGGAGGAGATGAGCCTCCTCCTCTTGAAGTCACGGATGTGAAAGAATTTGAAGGCTTGGTTGTTTTTTTGTGGTTTGTTTGTTTTAATACCAACACACTTCTCTATAGTCAAAATCAGAGTGATCACTTGTGGCCCCGCTGATCACCAGCAGAGTTTGTGGCTGCCTTTGTTGGCAGCACAATTAACACAGGAAGACTCATCTTTCTTCTATGAGGCCACTTTCACCTATTTTCTTAAGTTCTCCCAATGAATTTTATTTATGTGTATTTATAAGTTTTAATATTCTATCTCCTTTAACATATAATGTCTCTGGCAAGAGTGGACGCAATGCCTGGTGCAGGTAGGAATTCAGTAAATAGTAATTAAATTTATGGAAGTATCTCTAATGGAAATGATTTAGGAGCTTTCCAGAAAACAGGTTTTAGTATGAGGAATAAGGAAAGGATAGAGGGAAGGGACTAAGTGGGAAAAGGAGGGGGAGTTAGGCATGCAGATCACGATTTACAATTGTCTGGGTCTATGAAAGGCTCAACTGCTTCACAGGTGGACTAACATCTCCGAAAAGTGGTAGCAGTAACTCAATTAAATGGCAAAATGACCAAAAGGATGGGGAGTACATTGGGGAAATATCTCAGAGACTGTAAGAGAATAGCTGTACTCAAAACTGGAGTTGGGAGTGGTACCCAAACAGCAAGTGAGTTCCGCAAGAGTAAAAGGGTTATTATGAGAAACCTTTCCAAGTAGATTTTAATTTGGATAAATACCAAGTTGTCATTCATCTCAGACATTTAAAATGCATTAGGTGCCATTATAGCCCTGGCTGCAGATTCAGCCAGCATTTACTGAGCAGCAATTGTATGTGAGAGATCATTCTTATGGCATGCACATTTATGACCACATTCAATCCTCACAAACACTGTATGATAAATTTTAATATCATTCCCCTTTTATAGGAAATTAGTGCTCTGGGAGGTTAAGTTGATTGTTCAAAGTCACACAGCAAGCATAGAGAGAAACTGGGATTTGAATCCAAGTTTTAAAACTCTATTATACTACAGCTTTCTCATTTTTCTGAAAATGGGAAATTGCAAGTGCAGATACATCATAGATTAAATAACATTTCTTAAAATGCTAGTATCTACCTAGTTGAAAGACTGGTATAGGTAAGCTATGAACCTTCCTCATTCCACAAAGTAACTTGCTATTGACAACACAGCTTTACCATAGTAACACTTAAAATGGGAACCATGATTTTCTTTGAATCCCTTCTGCAAATTCAGATCTGTTCCATTTAGGATGTGCTTGTACATTTCTGACCAGAACCTTCCCACCTTTTTGAATATTGATGCATCTTCTACAGCATAAAACTTAATAACCACAGAACCACTATAACAAACACAAAACTATAGAATTCTGAATAATTGATTTATAATTATGCCTTAAAAGCGTTAATGGGACAGTTTGGTATCTTTCTCACAGTCCTTCCTTAACCAGTCAGAAGTTTCTATTTTCCATTATTTCTTTAAGGAAAGAAAATATTTTCTCCTTCCCCTTGTGTTTCTTCAATCTTTGCTCACGAGCTTCTGTGCCATTCATTCATGTTTTCCTTCAGTTAGCGAATAGTCGTTCGCTTATTCAGTAAGCATTCACTATTTCAACATATTTTTGCTGAATATTTACTACCTGCTAAGTGTTTTCCTGGTTGCTGATGAACCATTTTTGGTCATGGGCCAGTCACTGTGCTCAGTTCCATGGATCAGAGATGCTATATTAGACACCATCACCATAATGAACAAATGCAGAATGAGTGGTTTGATAGCACTTCACAAAGAATACAGTGGAGATGTGAAAATGTGCATCTTTCATATGAATAGTACTGTTGTATAGTTGTGCTGTGTGTAACAGGCTGTTGTTATATGTGATTATTTTACTTAGGGGTCATAAGGTATCTGGTAGAGGAGTAATGTGACAACTAAAGGTAGGATGTTACAGATTGTCCTATTCGTCTGTGTTTGGGTCATCAGAGAAGTAGATTCCAAGAGAAAATGAAACATGCAAGGATTTGGTTAGGGAAATAAAATGTAGAAGGATACAGGAGAAACTGGGAGAACTCTCAGATCACAAGTCTAGCCCTGAGTGAAGGAAAATGGAAGGAAGGTTGTGTGGGACCAACTGAGACTACTGTGTGATCTTAAATAGTGGGGCCATTGGGTGATGGAGCCCAAGTCTCTTCAGATGAACCCCCTGTCTTCCAAGAAGGGGCCTGCCTTATTCCTGCTGCACTTGGATAATGGTCTAGAAGCAGCCAGGAGAAGCAGTCAGAGCTCAGAAGTTGGAACCCTTCATCCATTCCGGTCCCTAGAGATATAGGTAGGACAGGCATATTCTTAAGGCCACCGCAGTCTCAATAGACCAGCACTGCAGGTTTAAAGGGCAAAATAACAAATGACATACTTAAACCAGTTTGGTGCATTGTGGGAGAACTGCAGGCTCACTGTGTTAGAGAGTAAAGAGCATTTGGTTGGAACAATAAGATGGCAAAGGGGTAAGGTATTGGGAAATAATATCAGAGAGATGCAACTAGATCAGACCTTAAAATGCAAATCTAGTGAATTTAAGCACTGAGAGGAAATTAAAGTGTTCTAAGTAGGAAAGAGACCTAATCAGTCCCCCCCAAGTCAATCAGTGAATCAATTAGAAGATATGACAAGAAACAGAGAAGAGTTAGAATAGTGTGTTTTCTGAACAACAGCATTAACAATGGAAATGGAGATGCTAAAAAGGTAATTGAAAAGGAGAAATGATATCACATGATCACTGATGCTATATGAGGAGTCTGATTCCCAGGTCTCTGGCTTGGGTACTAGACAGGAGACATTCCCTAAGTTAAGCATTGCATAAAGAGGCACAAATTTGGGGAAAAATAAGTTTTCGACAATGTGGCATTTGGATCTTTCAGGCACAATTTTAGCTAACATTCAGCAGATAGCCCATTGCTTGAGGCACAGACATGGGCACTATGATCCTGTCTTTCTCTGGTGTCATTTTTAATCACCCCAAAGAGTCAACTAGTACCTCAAATCAAATAAAGGGAAGGTATAAGCAAATTGCTTGTCTTGCACTTCTTTATCTTTTTTTACCTTGTTAATTAGCAGAAGCATCCCCCCACCATAAGTAAAAAAAGAAAGAAAAAAAACCAGTCATATATTAATGTATTAATGTAATGACTGCAATATCATGAGATTCCAAAACAGAATTGTCACCAAACAAAGTACTCTATTGGCCTCATCCCTATCTTTGTCTTTCCCTGTGTCTTTTTGGGAGAATTCTTTCTTGTACTCTCTAAACATGTGTGAAGAGTGAACTGCACTCTCCTGTCAAGAGCATCCTTATCTCTAGGCTGATGATGGATGGTGAAGCATTATCTGACGTCCTTGGTCCAGACAGGCAGAAGTCACTCACAGAAATCATCAGATTCTCTATCAAACAACATGCTTTGTTTTAAACTTCATTTCTGTTGTTTAAGTTCCCTGATGCTAATTCAAGGCAACATAAAAATTCTCATCAAAATTTTATGTGTAAATCATACAGCCTTGGTAGAAAGGGGAAGGCAATCGTGTTGGCTGTGATTCTCTGAGGAATGTGAAGAGGGCTTCAAATGAGCATTTTGAAATCACCTACCTTTGTGAGGAGAGGTACTGTGTGCTTCACATAATTTTTCCTCCTCCCCCTTCTCTTCCTCTTCTTCATCATCCTCTTCCTTTAATGAATTAAATCCTTAATGATCAGGCCACCCCTTGGTTCCAAATGAATTAACAGCTTTCTATCTTCATCAGCTTTCAAGTCTAAACCAGGACAATGGCCAACAGGGCCCTACACCCACCTAGATATTCCTCCTTCTAGGTATCACATTGCTCACCTGCCAGATTCTTGTTCTGTCCCTGACTCCAGCCACACTGACTCCCTTGCTATCTCTTGAAGACCCCATCAGCAAGCTCTGCCTTGACGTCTCTCCACTTCTGATCAGTCTGCCTCCTTTTCCTCTGACAACCACATGCCTAATAACAATCTCCACACAAGGCCTTCCTTTTTCTATTTGCAATTCCTAGTCCCACATCCTCCTCACCCTCTGCTCTGCTTTATTTTTCTTTAAAGACTTTCTTATCAGCTTCAGATGTATCATATAATTTTTTAAAAAATTTTTATTCATCACCAATCTCTCTATACTAAAATATGATATGGGTTTTATGCCATTTGGATTTCCTGCTATGTCCCCAGCATATTACAACAATGCTTGGCTCTAAATATGTGTAAGGGGCAGATATTAACATCCCCACTCACAGGTGAGAGGTCAGGGCTGAGAAAACATTAGCAAATTTCCCAAGTCCCATGATTAGTAAATGGAAAGGTTTAAATTCCTATCTAGATCTATCTGGCCCCAAAGGTCATATCCTTTCCATCATGCGGAGTTCCTCTATTTTCATATAGCCAGTTAAATGCTTTCATGCAATCAGCAGGAGAGTTCCTTACAGGGAATCGCTGCTTTCTAGACTCTGAATTTTAGGTCATGGAGTCAGATTGTGAGAGGCTTGTGGGAGAAGCCAAGAAGAGAAAGAAACAGCATCAACAAAAGAGCAGTGGGGGCTTCTGTGCCAACCCCTAGTGGCTCACAAGATCACTGAAAACCTTCTGGATGCCCAGACTGAATCGCACAGAGACAAACTGTGGGAGAACCGGTGACACACATAAGCCAGCCAAGGGTTCCATTTAGATTGCACACACAGATGTCTAATTGGAGTTCGCTGTTTATTAACATAAGCTGCTTAGCCATTCCAAAATGGGAGCTAATCAAAATATTGCAAATGATGCACCTTGAAAAATGTCACTCTTTATCATGATTATACTTCCATATTTTCCCCCTGTGTGTTGTGTGTGTGTTAAATCCTTTTAAAAATCATCCTCTTCTGAGACCAGTCGCTGGTGGCGGGATGTCTGTGAGTCTGTGCTCAGAGGATCTGCCAGGAAGAGTATTGAGCCATATTTCCATGCAGCTTTATGTGCTGCACATAACCTACATTTCTGTAGCAATTGGTTAGGAAACAGCGATTTCCTGGCATTTGCAGCTCACACAGAGCCTTGGAGAGCCCATCTCCCTTCCCTTTCTGTGCCAGTCACCAGGGAGTGAAGGTCATCAGAGGGAAGCAGGTAATTATGCTGTCTCAGGAATCGGTGTTTTCCTCTGCGGACCACTGGAATGTAATTCATTTCTTCACTCTTTTTTTCTTGAGTATTAACAAAGTCAACAAAAAAGGATTTTCATCCCCACTAGGACTTCCCAGCACCGAATGAGAAGCAGTCAGCATGAATTTTAATCTGAATGTCTGTTTTTCAGTCCTGCATTTTCCATAATCAATTTCTTTTGTGTATTAACTGAAAAGTGAATATGCCGAGTTTGAGAATTGATGGAACTCAATACCTAGAATCCCACTCGATCACATTCAGAAATGAGCTCGGATGTGCTTCTCCATTGAGCGCAAATTTATGTAACAGGTACACTGGAAGATATTTTTTTTTTCCTTGTTAAAGTGATTCATTCCATGGTTTCTTTAAATAGGTCAGCTAAATTGATTTCTACAAAATGGAGTCAATTTTTCTTTTTTTCCTAGAGCTGATCGTGTATTGCAGGTAACATCCATGTAGATTTTTCTTTATAGACTTTCCCTTACCTGTGCCTTGGGATTTTACTTTGCCCTATGTTCCTGCTGCTGCTCGACCCCACTTACCTTTGTGAGGTTTCGAAGGAGGTTGTGTTGCAAGGCATATGCCCACCTGGGTGAATCTGGACATTGTTTGGTGATTAGAACAGCTCTGCAGAGAATAGCCATAGTCTTCCTTTTTTTCACTAGGTTTTAGTTAGGAGATATCAGCATTTCAGAGGACTGATGGGGTCAGGGCAAACCTTTCCTTGGACATGCCCTTCCTGCTTGGTACTCTATTACCACACTCCTCCTCCTGTTCAGTGCCTGTCTTAATTGCTGGAGCTGCCATAACAAGCACCTACAAACTGAGTGGCATTAATGACAGAAATTTATTGTCTCACATTTTGGAATAGAAAGACAAGATCTCAAGGTGACAGAAGGTCGTGTGCCTTCTGAATGTGCTAGGGCAGGACTCTTCTAGGATTGTCTCTTTGCTTCTGGGAGCTACTTGGCTTGTGCCTGCAGAGCTCCAATCTTCACGTGACATTCTCCCAATATTTGTATATCCATCTCCAGTTTCCCATTTGTATAAAGGACACCAGTCACATTGGATTAGAGGCAACTATTCCAGGATGACCCCATCTTAACTCATTATACTTGCTATGACTTTGTCTCCAAATAAGGTCATATTCTGAGATAGTGGGGGTTAGGACTTCAACATGTGAATTTAGAGAGGGGCACAATTCAACCCTATAACACTATTTGTTCTCTACTCTTCCTTACCCCAAAACTTAGTGACTTAAAACAACATTTATTATCTCATGGTTCCTGTGAGTTAAGAATCCAGGCATAACTTAACATGGCTACACACTCTTGAATTTCTCCTAAGGCTTCAACCATGGCTGTAGCCTTCGTAAGGCTCAACTAGGGACAGATCTGCTTCCAATCTCATTTGAATAAATTGTGGTAGGATTGGTTCTTGGTGAGTTGTTAGAACAGAGGTCTCAGTTCCTGGTAAACTATGGCCAGAGGCATCACTGGGCACAGGAAGCTAGCAACATGTAGCAACAAGCAGTGATCAGGGCAAATAAGAAAGAGGGAAAGAAAGGATGTACACATCATATCATATACACATCATAGTCTAAGTGTTAGAAACACTCCAGGGGACGGGATTACACCAGGACATGGAATCCAGGATGCAGGGACCTTAGAAGACATTTCAGAAGGCCAACCTGCCTGGGTTGACACGAGTCACTCGTCCTTCCTCAAGAAAGCTGGTGAAACTATTCAAGTAGTTTCTTGTCTGACTCCCTGACGGTAGAATTTCAGGGGTTGATTGACCTCTTTTCCTTTCATGCCGTCTCTCTGCTCTTTTCAGTCCAAAATGGTGATGTTTCTGCTGATGTCATTTTCTCAGGTCTTTGGAATCTTACTTGGGTTTACTTTACTAGGAAAAAAAAAGTCATATCCAAAAACGACTCCAAGAAATGCCCTTCTGAACTTTGGAGGTCCTACTGAGAAGGCCAAGAGACAATGCTATTATACTTCCTAGAGGCCCTATGATTCCATTGAGTCAATCTATAAGGCACACCCTTAATTTCTTTATGGTCCCTTTTGCGGATAGAATAACATTGTTATTCTTTGATCTTCTTAAGTCTTATCAAGGGTTTTACAATATTATCCTTGTCTTTCTGTCAAGACCACATTTTCCTGACAGTTTACTAGTCCCCTCTAATCCACCATGTGTTCCAAGACCCCTAGTAGAGGGCTGAAACCCTATATATCCTATGTTTTCTTCTTTGATAGAGTTTAATTTCTAAATTAGGCATACTAGCAGATTAATAACAATAACTAAGAAGATAGAACAATTATAAAAATGTAATGTAATAAAACATATGTAAATGGTCCCTCACTCTCCCGTAAAATATCTTGTTCTACTAGACTCACCGTTCTTCTTGTGATGATATGAGATGTCATGATGAAGTGAGGTGAGTAACATAATAAGCATTGTGATGTAAAGTTAGGCTACGATTTAAGAGTTACATGAATACAATCACTGCAACTCTGCAACTGTTGAGCTGATAACTAAGACAGTTGCCAAGTGACCAACGGGAGGGTACTGTATACACCATGGAAATGCTAGACAGGGATGATTAATGTCCCAGATAGGATGGAATGGAATGGTGCAAGATTTCATCATGCCCACCAGATTTAAAAATTATGAATTATTAATTTCTCAAATTTTCCACTTAATATTTTCAGACCATGTTTGACTACAGGTAACTGAAATTGTGAAAAGTAGAAGTGTGGCTAAAAAATACTTGGAAGCCTTTTTTTTTTTTTTTTTTTTTTTTTTTTTTTTTTTTTTTTGCAGTGCTGGGGATTGAACCCAGGGCCTTGTGCTTGCAAGGCAAGCACTCTACCAACTGAGCTATATCCTTAGTCCCTTGGAAGCCATTTCTTAATCTTAGCACTTTTCTTCTGTCTGGAGAAGTTGAGAGTTTTCTAAGTGATCAAATCTTGGTTTTTGTTTAACAGTTCTTCCTTCAAAGTATCACTTAAAACTTACTATAAGCAGCATGAAAAAGTCAGATTACACTTGTCACACTTTACTTGAAAATCTCCTCAGCTTACTAAGCTCGTTAGTGCTGGTCAGGGCAGAGTCGTAAAGCAGAAAATATATTCAAGCACCTCCTCCCACAGTATGTGAACCCTCCCTGTGGGGTCTCTCTGTTCATCTTTGCCCTGCCCACTCCACCAATGGCTTCTTTGCAGTTTTTACCTACCTAGGCTAAAATTTCCAGGACCTCCAGTCTAACAAATGTCTTGCTTTCAATGGCTCAAATATATTAGATTTGGTTCCTTGGAGACTTGGAAGTCCCTGGTGATACAGATTCATCATGCAAACAAATCATTGATAATGTTTTATTTGGATTATGTGTTACTCCCATTATCTTATCACTAAAACTATATATTTGTATTTAAGGAGTGTTAACTTCATATCATAATAGAAAGTTAAAATTCTGGATTTTCATTAGGATAGCCTTACTTACCACTAATTTTACCATTAACAAAGGGCCTTCATTAACTCTTCTATACTTCACAAATGTCCTATGCAGTAGATGTCTTATCCCCAGTTTAGAGGTTAGGTGATTGAGACTCAGGTGAAATAATTTGCTATGGATTATAAAGTCAGATAGTATCAAGGGACACCCCACAGCAGTGTGCCCCACTCTGCATCATGGGGCATTTGAGAGGATATCACTAATGAGGAATGGGAGATCATGCTGGATTTTTAGTAAGATGATTCCTACCCATGGCTGAGTTGTTTTCATATCATTCAGTCTTATGCAGACACTACACATATTGCTCTCCTCTGTAGTATGTACTTAGTTTTCCTTTGATCTAGACCTGGATACCCTGGAGGATGTCACACCAATCACAGTCTCTAAGAGCCTCTCCATGATCACATGTTAGTTTTCTCTAAACTCTTCTTCAGCCTATCAGCACATTTATAAGAGAATTTGGCTGTGTTGGCAAAATGTGCTGACAGCTTTCAGTAGTGAATATGGACATCTGCTGAAAGGTTTGGCTGTGTTTGTAGTGGGTGCTGGTTAGAACATAAACTCTGAGCCTGAAGGAAAAAAAAGAAAAGAAAGCTGCGGATTTGGCGTTTTGTAGTTTGTTGCTATTTAGATGAGACTCACAGAAAACTGCTGAACTTGGAATGAAATCACATACAAGGTTGAATCTATTTCTGGTGTAGTCCTTTGGGCAGACCACAGGATTTCAGCATGCTGGAGGTGAAGAGGATCTAGAGAATAAGTTGGTCCTTTCATTCGTTGAATAGATGAGGAATCAGGCTCAGGAGATGAAATGACACTTGCAATATAGCCATTTCATGGTGAATCCACGCATAAATTCTAACTTAATGATCTTTTTATATTCATTCATTACATCACACGTTTTTTTATGGGGGGGGTTCAATGATGATGTATTATCAAATAATTTCTTGTTAAAATGGCATTTACATGTTATTACTATTTTTACTACTAGCCTGCCAGCCCAAATGCTGGAGTCCATCTCGACCCCTAAACCCCTATACATGTGGGTACAGACTCTCATATCTCTCCTCCTTCACCCTTGGGCACCTTCCTCTCCATTGCAGCCTGGAACCTCATCTGCAGGAAGGGCTGCATTCCATTCCATTGTAGGTCGCATTCTTCTCAACTGTATACCTCACACAGTGTGTTTCTTTTCAGTCTTCACCATTTTTCTTCCCTCTGACCTCCCCACCAACTATACCCACGTAAGCTTCTACCAACTCAGTCCTTCTAGTCTGCTACTGAAGTCTTCAACCCATTCTGCCTGAGGGCCAGGTTTGGGCAGTGACCTTCCACTTCCAGAGTTGCTCACCTGAGCATATTAGGAGTTGATTGACATTGACCTCCAGGTTTTTAAAAAACATGTACCCCAGGCAGTCTGCCTGTGAACTGAACGGGAGGAAGAAGATATATCAAGAGTTCTAACATTTTCTCTTCATCTGCTGCCTAGACTGATTGGCACTAAAATGTTTGAGATAGAGATATAGATTCTTTGAACACAACAGTGGCCTGAGTCTCTATAAAAATTAAACTTCTTGTTTCTTCCTTTTGTTTTCTTCTTGGGAGAAAATTAATGGATTTTACATGGATATAGAATCATTAAAAAAAAAAAAACCTGAACTATGATTTACATTTAAAACATATCTAAAATCAGATACTGTTGATGACTTCAGACCAACATTGTCCAAAACAATGTTCTGTGATCATAGAAATGTTCTATATCTGCTCTATATAATGAAGAACAACTAGTCACATGTGGCCGTTAATACTTGAAATGCGGCTAGTGTGAGCAGGGAAATTAATTGGTAACTATGTTTAATTTAAATTCTTTGTGTTTAAATAGCCACATGCGACCATTGTGTATATAGTGGGAAGTGTAGCCTAGACCAATGCAGCCCCCTTTTTTGGGAGGTTAGTATTGTATACTTATCAAATATTAGTATACCTCCAACCTCCACCATCTTTATTCCACATTCCATTGTTAATCCCATGATCCTTTACTTACCCTGAAACAGATAGAACCAGAACTGCCCTTGTTTTCTGGAAAACATCCCTGTCTGTCTGTCATATCTATCTATCTATCTATCTATCTATCTATCTATCTCTCTCTCTCTCTCTCTCTCTCTCTCCCCTTCTCTTTCTCTCTTTCTGCTGATTATGTAAGACTCATTAACTTAGCCTAAAATTGAGACCAATGTAGAATATAAAAATAAATAAAAGACATTTTTTTTGTTCCATATCTACCAGGTATGTAATACTTTCACATATTTACTCATTTTCTGTATTAACTCATTTGTCACTGCAGCCCTGTGAAATTGATGCCTGCAATATAATAATACCTACTTTATGTATCAGGAAACTAAGGCAGAGGACACAGGTTAGTATTTGATAGAACTGGGATTTGAGGTCAGGCATTTGATGGTAAATTGTACTCTCTGACATCTTCTGAAATGCCTCTTCTCTGCAGAGAAATTCCTGGGATACCAATTTGAACCCTCTCAGTGACTGTCCTATAAAAATTGGGCTCTGTGAATTAAAAAGCAAACAGATAAGTTTGCTGCTGCACTAGTGCAACATGTCCTGACACTAATGAATCTGCTGATTCCACAAGTTAAAGGCACAGCCTTCAATAAGACCTCCCACACTTCAGACATCAGCTGCAAGGATCTGAGCTCACCTGTACAAAGTGCCTACAAATTTAGGAGTTCCCTCTACTACATTAAGCTCAATAATTCACTGGAAGGAATCAAAAATTTCAGGAAAAAGCTTTTGATTATAGTTTTATTATAATGGATACAAATCAGAGCCAGCCAAATGAGAAAGAGCAGAGGTCAAGGTCTTAGAGGGACCTCAACATAGAGCTTCTGTGCCTTGTCATTATGGAATCAGGACACACTGCCCTCCCAACATACTGATGTGTTCACTGACCAGGGAGCTCAAGTGAATTCTGGTGTCCAGAGTTTTCATTGTGGTTTCATTATTTACATAAGATTGCTTGACTCATTGGCTATGTGATCTCCATCTCCAACCCTTCTCTTCAGCTGGTATCATATGGCCTCAAGGGTTGACTCATGGTTGAATTTTCCAGCATGGCTAGTCTTCATCCTGAAACTAAGTAGGGACTCACTATGAGTCACTTCATTAGCCTAAAGTATCAAGGTCCACCATGAATAGCAAAGATACTTCTATAATTCGAGAAATACCAGTGGATAAAGACCTCCATCCCAGAGTCTGAGATAAAAGCTGGACAAATTCTTTATCATATATCAGAAAATTTTCTTTCAAATGATTAAGAGTAAGGTAAGAGTAAGGTAGAGACATAAACATCTCTAAATTTTTAGTGGTTCTTGGACGCATTCAAATACATTATTTCATTTTATCCTAATGACACTCCTATGAGGAAGATATCATTGATGCATTGGTTTTATAGATGGGTAAAAGAGGCTAAATAAGAAGATTATACAGGAATATCCAACTAGTAATAATTGGCATGGAGTTTAAATCAAGTTTTCTACCTGTCAATCACAAGCCTTTGGCATATGTAAGAATAGTCAAAGGGCTAACAATAGAGATAGGGATGCTCTAAATACTCGTTTTCTTATCAGAAAATGTAGAATGGAAATAGGTTTGCCCAGAATAGGATAGTAAAGGAAAAAATGTGAAGACTTGGGAGTTAGTCTTCTTCCGAATTTGGCAATTGATTTCTTTTCTGGTTTTCTTCATGTGTTTATTTAGAAAAAGTTTATGCATCACTTGCAGGGCTTGTAATAAGCATTGAAAATACAGAAAGAGAAAGATACAGTTCCCAGGCTTCTTTGATGGGAGCAAAGACAGTAAATAAAATATTGCCATATGAGATGGTTACTGAAGTAATCAAAGAAAGCACTTAGGACAGGAAAAAGGGGTGGTGGAAGAGTGCAGCACAGAAAGGTTGGAAGAGATAATGCAGGAGCTGAGGCTCAGAAATAAATAGGAATTAACCAGGCATCCAATTCCATAGGTGCATGGAAAGGGGTGCTGGCTCTTTGGACTTCAGTCTAGGAGACTAATGCATACTAATGATGCCTCGAAGGCTAACACTTTGCAGGCTCCTGCTCTGTTTGCATTTGCCTGCTGTGGCTAGGGTCTGCAAAGGAGGCATGAAGTCAGCCCAGAACAGGGGATTGGAGCATGAATATGCAGGCCTCAGGAATGGCAAGAATATATATGTATTAGGGGCTCCTTCAAGTTTTTTCATCTGTGAAATGATGATGTTGGACTTCTTGAGATGATCCCTGGGGTCCCTTCTGGATCTAACATTTCATTATTTTGAGATTTTATGAAAAATGTTTTGCAGAGCAAATGAATAGTGTAAACAAGATTATAAAGAGAATATTTGCCTTCTTAAGGGACTAAACTGTTCTGAAGTACATTAGGATCGTTCATTTGCATATAAACAACGCAAATTCTATATAAGCATAGGAGGCTTGTTTTCTTAGGTGTTTTGGTAAGTTAATTACAAATCGTTCTTATCAATTTTGCTAGTCTATGCATTAAGAAGTAATAGAGTCGCATTCATTTTAAATACCCTGTACGTTTGAATGTTCATTTCTTCTGCTTATAATACCTGACATTTCTCTGAATTAGCCTGAATTATATTCAAGTATATCTTTATCCCTTGGATTAAAATATATAGGATTTGTTTTGCCAAGAATTTAGACAGATTCATCTTGTGCTTATTAGATAGCAGAGATGTCAGCTGACCCCATCCCACCTTCAGTTCATCTTGAACTGATACAGGACTACATGTTAGGGGCCAAAGCCAGGCTTGTACTTCAAACTCTCAATGCCTGATGTTCTTTCTGCATCTTTCTCCCCTTATGCATTTGAGTGCATGTTCTTCCTATCCTGCTCCTGTATCAAGTAGGCTACATAGCATTACACTAAAAACTAATACTTGGCAAAAATTTGTTTAGACAACTATTTAAGATTTGTATATCATTCTTGGAGAGAACTGTACATAGCACAACACCATCTCCCTAGCTCCACTCTCTGTTTCATTCCCTGCTCTCATGGTTTCTTTTTCTTTTTGTCCCCCAAACCCTTCAGGATCCTGATATACACCCTTTTCAGAATCAAAGTATATCAGATCCTTTGTTTTTAGCACAGAAATTTAATGATTACTTCCTACAACTTTTGGCTATTGAGATTTTGTTCTCCATTCCCAAGTGGCTACTGAAAGCATCCCAAGTACATTTTGTGGTGTCAGGGAGAATTCAGAAAGGATATCTGGAAGAGGCATGCTTCCACACAGAATGAGAGAATGTGGGCAAGTTGAGGGGGCAGAGGTGAGTTTCTAGACAGAAAGAGCAACCTGTGTAAACTGAAGCAGTACAGGAGAACATGGCGGGTTTAGGAACCTCAAATAATTCTCTGGAATCATGGCTGTGTAGGGTAATCCTGAAGGGTTCACTGACAATCCATGGCACTAGAGTAAAAGGCAGAAATCACATCATCAATGACCTTTGTGTATCTTGCAAAGATATTTTATTTTCCCTAGGAAGTGTCAGGGACACTAGCACAGCACTGAACTACTAGAATGCTAGTTGCAAAGATGCCAGATAGAAGACTAATGCAAAGTCAAGAGCCTAGAATAAGGCATGGGTCACTGGATGCAGAGGAAATAGCATATTCAGGAGTCAAATGGGAAGTCAATAGATTTGTGATTGACTGGTTATAGACTGAAGAAGAAAAAGAAACCAACCTAGGAAAACCCTAAATTTCTGCCTTTAAGATAGGGAATATGAGGAGCATGAAGAAATAGAAATTAGAAGATGCAATTTAACTTGATTTATCATTGTACTCTGTTGGTAAACTGAGCAAAGGTGTTAAGTCCTTGGATGCCATTCACTTTTCAGGTGACAGTTTGACTAACTTCAAAGTCATGACTGTTTAGCAATGTGGTTGTGGAAAATGTCTGTGACCCCTCTGCGTCAAAGAAATTTGGCCCTTATCATTTCATTTGAACCATGGACATGGTGGTTTCATGTTTTGTTGTTGTTTGTTTGCATGTCACTGTGAACTTGCTACCTGGCTATCAGAAACTAGACCTTCTAGTGGCTGAGAATGCTGTGCTTTGTTTTTTTAATTGATTTATCAGACACATTAAATTTAGTGTATAACAAATAAATCATTAAATTTTTCCCTAGCTACCCCCTGCAAATACACAGTGGTCAGACCTCTTTTTCTGTACTTCTCCACCTTGATAATATCTCAGGAAGATCATTTGTATTTCTGATAATTTTTGAGGGTGGGATCAGTTTCAATGGTTTCACCAGTCTGCGTAAAGACTTCCATCTGATACCCAGCCCAGAGCATCACACCTCTTCTGGACCATTATAAGTCAGAATGTGGAAAAGCCAGGAGAGTGGAAAGAAGAGAAGCTTTTTGTACTTAGCTGGCACTGCAGGCGTGATTCTCATCTGACTTGTCCTGAAGGTTGTCACATCGCCTGTGTAGCTAGAGCTCCAATGGGGTCTGAGTTCACAGAAGTTAGATGCAGCTCCACAGTTCCCTGCAATGGAAACTTCTCTTTTTGAGGATGTGTTGGTACCCATTCCAAATGGTTCTATTTTCCTGATTACATTCCAAGATACTAATAAAGTCTCTTTTAACATCTAGTCACATTTTTTTTGCAAAGATGCAAATATGAAACAGAGGTCATATGGACATCATGTTTACTGTTATATATGCAGAAGATATGGTGAACTATTTGATTGGTATATATAGGATGGAACTGAAATTGTCTCTTCCAATCAAATCAGATTTAAGACTCTGAGAACAAAGATGGTCCCTCACTGCAAATAGAAACAATACAACAAATTCTTTTTCTCATGCCTTTCTTCAACTTTCTATTTAAAGAAATTTCTGAAAATACATGAATTATGCAGCTTATCTCTCAGATGAAAAAGAATTTTCTTTTTAGATTGGATGGCTGCATATTTATTAATAGCTATACAATTTTCCATGTTCTTTTGTTTCAAATGGAATGCTGACAAAAATCTGAAGGATCCATTCCAGCAATGATAACAGTAATGGATGAAATAATTATAAAAGCTATATGGAACTGAAAGGCATTTTAATTTGTCACTACTTCTGTGTGTTCAGAAAGGATTCAAATAATTATGCTGACTATAAAAAGGAAATCAATGATATTTTTCACTCATTATGGGATCAATTCTTAATACGCCACTTTTACTATAAGTTAGTAAAAACCTCTCCTCTAATGATGTAATCATGACTGAAGACATCTCCACTGAGGATATTTTTGGTCTTTTTACTATGACACAGAGGTGCTGTGTTTCTGGCTCATTTTAATTTGAAAAGTGTTCATCTTTGCAGTTTATAAAAATGAAATTATTCTTGTTTGCTCAGTATGAACTTCCAACCTTTATGTCATATTAATTCATGAAGATGAGAATGACTGTAGAATTTCCTTAGGTCATGACCGGATGGTGGTGGAAGCTGAATATGAGATTTTTAAAACAGAATTTTTTTTTTCTTTATAGCAACTATTAAAAAGTGGCTGTGGTTACCAAAATCCTTGCAAGGCAAATTTTCAAAGCTATTTTATTAAATGCATATAGTCTTCATTTTCTTTTGGTTTGCATTCTACCAACAACATTCAAATTCTTATTCAGATCCTAGAATATTCTATGACAGCACTTTTCTTGGAAAATGAGATTTCAAGATATGCTGTGTGTTTCTAGGTGAGTGATAGACTTTTTCTTTGTAGCTTTTGAACTTTCATTTATCAGATTGCTATTAAGGCATTTGGATTTTAGTGATGAGAGACAGGAAAATCCAGCACTTGGGCCACACTTCTCCCTAAAATATGGCCTTAGGGCTCACAGTCAGCTACTAGAAGACACTATTTTGACAGCCTTGTTTCAGTCAGAACACATCAATAGCATGAGGGAAATCCGCTGCACATCTGTGTCAAAGCTCTGTTGCCTCCTGATATTGATTTTATTTTTCAGGGTTCAGATTCTAACCTTAACAGCCATATGATTGTATGCCATTGACTTAGCCAATTTAAGCCTTAGTCTCCTCACCTTTAAAAAGAAGTGGCACACACCTTAAAGGTAGTTGTGGAGATTAAATTATGGTGCGGAATAAATATGAAATGACTGACACATAGTAGGCATTCAATAAATAAATGATAGCATCTTCTAAACAGAAAGAAAAATAATGAATACTTTTAAAATTAGTTATCAATCTGATCAATACTTTTTTGAGACAAAATGCCAGAAACATGTTTTCCCTATTAACCTAACAGAAAATTCTGAATAAATGCAGAATGAAGCCTATATTAATCTGAAATCTAAGTATTAACAATATTGTTCTCTCCTCTCAACAAGAGGATTCTGTATGTATTTAGACCTGAAAATTAATTATGGATATATGAAGCATGCCCTAAGTTAAAATAAATTCATTATTTTTATGTTAAGAACATTAGGAATGAATTTAGTGTTTGGATTGGCCATGTAGAGGTATAAATTTTCTTCTACATACATGGAGATAGCTTTGGTAATTGAGTTATTATATACATAGGTTATTTAGCACCTACAAGATTCGCCATATAAATTCAGCTTTATTGAAATTTGATGGTTGAAATAATGTGGAGGTGGGGGTGGATGGAGGCAGACAGAGAGAAGAGCGGGGGTATTGGAATATGTAATATGAAAGAAGGTAAGACTGTGTTCCTTTCTGTCTTATAGCCTGAAGAATAAGTAGTGAAAACATCAATCAAGAGATTTTAAAATGCCAGCATTTCTCTGCTGTGGAGAATCGCTTATCAACCATTAGAGGAGGATCCCTTCTTGAACAATGAACATTTCTTTTGAGGATTCACAGAATAACACATGACTAATCTCAATTTTGGAAAGTGAATGAGATTTCTTTATTTTTTTGTTTTTAGTTTTGTGGTAAGTCATGATATGTGGATGGATTTTTTAAAAAATTCTTTCCTGATAACATATTTAGCACATGTTCTAAATTATGATCCTATAGCAAACAAGTTGGAGCATTATTCAGACTTACAAAGAGTGAAAAAAGTTTCATTTTCAATTTATTCTAGATTTCCTCAGAGTATAAATATTCTATGAAATCCTTGATGATTGTGATGTAAATCACTTCTATCCAGAATAAACATTCTTTTGTCATCATGTTGAACATAATTGGTGACAACATGCACAAATCTGAACAAATCATTATTAGTAGAAAATATATAATGGACAAATACGAGTCCTTCACCTTCAAACACGTGAGCCAGGCTTGACAACTAGACGAGAGCAAAGAGGATGAATAAAGGAAGAATCTTTATCCTTTTCTTCTGATCACTCCAAGGACGGTTTCTCAAGGTGAAGCCAAGTCCTCTGCAAGCTGCCAAATAGTAGCTTAGGAAAAGAATTAGTTTGCTTGCATGATGATCCTCTTAGGCAAAAATGACTTCACAGCAGTTGACCTTGGTAAAATCTTTTCCTAACGGCATCCAAAAGAATCATAAACCCCAGAATGAGATGGAATTTCTTATGAAACTGTCCTGAATGATCAGCATTAATTTGGGGAACTGACGATTTGGAATGAAGTAAAAGAATTCTGAAGAAAGAGCAGCCTTGGGTGAGGCAAGGAACCGTGTTTATTCTGTTTCTCATCAAAGTCCTGCTGCTGAGCCAAGAGTCCAGCACATTGGGAAGAACACCACTGGATTGAATGATGCTCTGGAAAAGTCGTCCCTCTGTGATGGGGAATGTCTCTGGTGCAAATCATTAAGTTCTTTCTCCAGGTTTCATTCTCCATGGTGACCAGAGTGGTGTCTTGCAGGCTGGCTACAAGCCAGGACATTGAGTTTCTATTCAGGATGCTGTCCTGCTCCAGCTGGAATCTGGCAGGGGCTGCCCTTTGCACCTTGTGACCACAGGCAGTTGATCTCCAGGTGGGCCTCCTTTGTTTCCTGCGGAGAGCCGAGGTGGTTATAACTCAGTGAGCAATAAATGAAATGACACAGAAATGCACAGTGTTGTTACTAAATGTGCCTGTTTTCCAGTGTTTGGAATTTGGCACTATTCCCTTGAGGAGGGCCCACTCAGGAGGGACCAAGGCTGCCCGTTTCTGTGTCTGCAGAGAGAAGCAGCCACATCAGCCACGTGCAGCCCTGTGGGAAGGAAGGAGGGTTTGATGGGAGGATATCTATTTTGCTGTTTTGGAAAGAAGCACACAAAACAGAGGTATAAACCTCTAGTGGTGGCTTTTCTTTGAATGTGTAAAATAAAGCTTTATTTGTCAATTCTGCTGTAAAATAAGCATTGTCTGAGTTTTAAAAAAAAAAAAATCTTTGTTTCTGTTTGTGTTTAGTGACTGAGCTCATGCCCTGAAGTGTGTTTATTTTTCTAATAACCTAATATAGAAAAGCCTAAGAACATAGATTTCTTTTACTTTACAGAGAAGCTGTGCCAAACCCTTTATAGATAAGCTTTCAGCTGTAATAATCAGATTCTTTCAGAGTTGCTCATCTAAATACCATTGCTTTTTGGCAATCTGCCAAGTGAAAGTGAATACCCTGCCAGAAGTTTTGTCTGTTTGATTGTTTTCTAGTTTCTTTCTTCCTTTTTCCTCATGCAGATGAGGAAAATTATCTTTCCAGTGTACCATGTATATTCAGCTGTTTGCAGGAAGGGCTCATAAGTGTTTATATTTTGGGAATTCTTGAATAGAAACATCTCTACTTGGGAAGCTACCTGTTTCTTGTTCTTTGCTTGCTTTGGTATGGCTACATGTGTTCAATTAAGTCATATCTCAATTAAGTCATATCTCACTTTCCAACTGTATTAAGAGTGGAGGGGAATGGGATGTCAGGTGAATGTTTCCAAATGACCGATTAATTCTGATGGAGAGGAGAGAGACCCGTGCAAACCTGGCTGTGTCCCTGTCTTATGGTCCCATCTGCCCTGGAGCTTCTCTGATAGATGCCTGATTATAGCAGATGAGAACTGGAGTCAAAGGGATTTTCTGTAAAATCTCAATCCGGTGAACTTAAGAAGAAACTCATCTAATTAGAAAAGAGAAAATAAATTATCAATAACTGGCGTACTTTTTTATTCTAGAGTCCTTGGAGTAATGTTGCCTAAACTAACGAAGTAGTCTATTTAAAGTTTTCCTGCTATAAGAGAAACGTTTCAAAATTGTAACACATGCACAAACCTAATGGACTCCTTGTATTAGAGAGAAATAATTTCTATTTTAAAGATAGTTGTTATTGAGATAGTCCAACTTCTTGTGTGTGTGTGTGTGTGTGTGTGTGTGTGTATTGTTTGTTTCTTTCAGTGGTCCTGCGGATGGAACCCAGGGCCATGACATGCTAGGCAAATGTTCTAGCACTGAGCCATGTGCCCAGCCCATCTCTCAAAGAGATAAATCATTCTTTATAGTTCTGGTCATGCAATTCAAATTCACTTTACAAAAAGGTCTTCCTCTTCAGTGCAGAGAAAAGCTTCAGGCTACCACCTGTGCCAGTGGCCACAAATGCCATGGTAGTGAAATCCAAATTAATGAGCTTTCTTTATATACAGTCTCCACAGCCCAGTGAACTAATAAATATGGTCATAAAGCAATCTGCTAAGTAGCGAGGACTACAGTGATTCCTTCTGCTGATAAAAGTAGTCATAAAACTCTCGTCTGCTGTTGCTGGACTACAAAGACCAATAGAATTTGTTTTTCATTGGCCTTTTAGATGACATGCAAACATAAATTAGAATGCCAAGAATTTTCACACCTTTCTACTAGAGTGAATTTATTAGGTCAACTTGGCCAAAAGACAAAAAATATGAAATACATGCAAAATATGAAGTCTCCTATAGGGAAATGTGAGCTCTGGTGGTGTTGGCGTGGGGTGTAGGGGTGTTCATATTTCTTGCTGATTTGATCTTTTGAGTGAGGTGTTTCTGACAGGTTACTGGATATTACAACCCCAAATAAGAAAATAGCCTTTTTAAACTGCCAGGGAATAAATTTATACTCTCAATATTTCATCTAAACTAAATGTCTATTGTTTATTTGATCAACTTGTCCAAGGAATTGATTGTTTTTCTTTTGTGACCAGAATCAGAAGGTTCTAATCAATATTTTATTGTGGGGACAGAATTTTTTTTCTTTTTCTGGTTCTTAATTAATTTGTTCATACTAAAGGCATGCTAAACTACCTCATAGGTTCATTGTGTGGATCAGCTAATTAATAATAAACAACAAATGCTTCAAATGTAAATCTCTATGTCAATGCTGCCTTAATTTGTTCCCAGAGTGAGATATGCTGTCAAATCAACTGTCTGAATATTTTATTGTCATATTCATGTTTATACATTTGGCTTGGAATTACATATACAAAAACAAAATGAAATCCTGAGATTTCCAGACTGAGGGCACCAAACCCAAGACTGGCTAATACAAACCTAGTGAAAGAAAAAACACTTAGAAGCACTACCAAATGTGTTAAAATTCTCAACAGGGGAGAGTCAGCATTGATTTTAGAGTAGATGGAATAATTTTGTATTATAATTGTTAAAGGTCCAAGTTTGTTGGTGATTTATATTAAAAAATCAAGAGGGTTTAAGGTTGTGCTTATGATACCATCAACCTTATTTCCTTCACATGCTAAATAAAAGATTTGGGGAAGACATGACAGTACAGATTTCTGAATACCTGCAAGAGAGGCTCTGCAAGTGAAAATCTGCCCGTGATTGTGTCATCCAGAGAAACCATTAACATTTTTTTAAAAATTATTTTTAAGGATATAGCCTAAGGAGAAAGAAATGGAATTAATATCTAACAGTTGCTTTAGTAGCATTATCTGAAGGCTGTGTGGTAACTAGTTAAAGAATAATTTTACTGCTGGCTCTACTTTGCTGCCTTTTCACCCTGTATGATTAATTATTCCTTAATCATTATTATGAGTAGCAGTTTTATTTGCTAATTTCAAATGCCTCAACTCAATTAGTAATTCATTCTGACCTTTAAAAACCACATTCTATAATCTTCAAATTATAAGTGAAGGAAAAAAAAATCTAATTTTACTTCCACCAACCCTCCAACTACCATTAGCAGGTTACATTGCTATGTGCATTCTGAAGAACAGTTCACCTACTGTTGTGTGCCAGACTTTTAAGTTAGCAGGGGTTGTTTCAAGTCCAGGTTCAAGTTCCCGTGGTGTCACCAGGGTCAGAAAGGGCTAAGGATGATTCCACTTTAGAGAGTTGAGGTTAATGTACAATGCAGCACATTTGGCTGATATGTTTTATTTATATATTTATGTTTACTTAAGGAAAAGGTGAAATCACAACATGCAGTTAATGAATTCCCTTATTGCTTGCAACTCTTTTGAGATTTCTCTACAAATTTCTACTTTAGTTGTTGCTCCTCAAGTAATTAAATGCAATTTAAGGCTTCTTCTGGGTTGCCAAGTCAAGGGTCAAAGATTCTATTTTGAGATCAATCTTTTAATGTGTATTCCCTTATTTCTTGAAATTAATTTCTTTTTTGGGTGGACTGTTAACCAGGAATTAGTGTTAATGATTTTATTGTTGATTGTCCAAAGAATTGCCATGTCCAAAGAGTTGGCTCTCCAAAGAGTCAACCCTACCTCCCATGAATCTACTATTCTGGCTGTGAATATTCTCCAAAAAACTAATAGTGGGAAGATGTGGTTAGCTTCCCCCATATTAGTTCCAAAGAAATTATTAATACTATGTGAGTAATAGCAATGTAATAGGAATAGTTTTCTACTTTGTCAAAAACATTAATCTCTGTCTGGATTTGAGAATAACGGAATGAAGGATGAGCATTGTGCAAGGAAGGTAGTCTACATCAATATGGAGTTTTCCTGGAAGGAAGCCACCAGCACCCTAGGGACAGTGTACCCTGAGGAGAAAATGTAGACCTTATCTCCTAGGCATCCATGGTGGTTGACATTGGGTGCATCAATAATAGATTAAGTTTTTCCTCTTTCCTGAGAATTAATTATTCTCATTTGCTTCACTTTCATGTTGATTAACCTTAAGAACTACATTTTCAGAAGTCTGTGATGTTTTGTCCTTTTCACCTTTTTTCTAAACTCTTTTGTTTAACTACAGCAAGCTGCTATTTTTTTTTAAAAAAAAGTAACTGGTGACAGGCAAAATTCAAAATATGGAGAATACTTGCCATTTTGGAGACTTTTTTTTAAAAGCCAAGAAATTTCCACTTTTGACTAGGTGCATTTTTAAAATATTTATTCTGCATTATTTCCTACTTTGCCAATTAATTTAAAGCCAATTATAAGTCCATCTCCTACCTCTTTATATAAGCTCCCATTTATCAGTGTCCTTTAGGTATAGAGAGTTTAATTGTAATGAAAGTTAATCAGGTATCCTTGCAAGCTATCCATGAGGATCTGTGATCAAATGATGTCCCATCTTGGGACAACCATTTGCGTCTTCGATAGTGTCCAGGTATAAATGAACTGAATAATTGAGTTGTTGTTTTTTTTTTTCCCTGACACTCACTGGTTCAAAAACTGTTTGGCTTCCCATATGCATGATGAGTCTTTCTCTGTGTGAACTTGGCCTCAGTCCTTGCCCATGTTTACCTAGTAACACATGTCTTAGTTGCTTTAGGGCCTTTTCTCTGTCTATATAGTGCAAGAAAAAGTATAGTCCCTACTTTGAGGACATTTCTGATATTATCTGACATTGTTGGAATTTAAAGGGAACAAATTATTTTTTCTCTGCAGTTATTTTCTTTAGTCAAAGTTCATCTGAGGATAGGGATGGGAACTCCTGAGAGTAAAATCAAAACCAAACCAAAACCAATTTCTCTTTTTGCAAACTCCAGTAACAAATCATAACAAATAATAAAGGGATTGTATATGTTTATCATATGTGCATACATAAGTTTAGCAATTATTGAATACAAAAGTCCTGATAAAACTATGCTGTTGTGGAAATAATACAAAGTCAGAAAATCCTGAATTTAATATATGATTCTGCCACTTATTTTCATTTGGATCTTGTACAAGTTATGTAATTTTTCTGAACTTTGGTTACTCAGTATTTAAAGTGAAGCTCATCCAGTTTCTTCTTACACAGTGATATTTAACAAACTCTGGGTATTTCTTCCTCTTTCCTCTTCTCAGCTAATCATTGTTTGATGCAACATAGAGTGGTCCAATGGAGACCTGGAAGATACTTTAAAACCATCTTGTTTGTATCCCTCATTGTGATCATTCTCATTTTTAAAAATATGTGATGAAATAGTCTTAATAGAAGGTCACTGAAAGTATAATACCTATAGGGAGTAGCTTCCTTGAAGAGTAGAGACCAGAGCATTCCAGGTGCTGTCCCTGTGTCTCCCAACTTCATCAGGCTCATGCAGCCCTGCTAGAACCCCTTCCTCTCCTTGAACCTCATGCTGTTCTACCTGTCAGTTGGGCTTTTAATCAAAACAAGAATTCCACATTTGCATGTGGCTGAAGGATCACCATTCTGTTATCGGGTCTTAGAGCAGCTACTCAGGAGACTCATGATCGGTTTTGCTCTAGCACAGAAGGATTGGACATGCAGCTCCTCCATGAGTTCTCACGGGGAGAGCAGAGTTAGCCATATGTGTCATATAATATTTGTGTAAAGTATATATGCATATAAATACGAATCTATTACAGCATGACCTTTTATTTTTATACTTTTTTGTGTTCTTTGTAAGGTGCAAAATGAATAGCACAGCTGTGGATTATTCCCCTTTGTTCCTTTGTCTTAGGAGCCATTTAACTGAAAATATGAAACTGAATTTATGACTGCCAGTCTGTTTGAGTAGTAATAAACGTCAGACAGACATTGCTGAGTCATAAACACAGTGAGTTTGAGCCTAACCCACTTCATAAATCAGCTTACTACACATGAGCCCCCTATTCCAGAAAGTTGGCTCACTACAAATGGGCATGGAGATCTAAGACACCAGCTGGCCAAATACGTCTGCCCCTTGACACTCTAAGTTTTCTTTATTGTCCCCAGTTAGCATTCTCTATTCTTTTGGTCAGAAATCTGCCTTATTCAAAGAATTCTCCACATTACAGATGCCAGAGAAGCAGGCATGGGGTTGGTTGTAGCAGGGATCCTCACCACAGAAGATGGATACTGAATCCCTGTGGGGTTGGAACAGACTTATTTCAGTTTGGTCCTGTTGGGAGCACAACAGGTTCAGGAGGTTCCAAGTCAAGGACAATATACTGTATATACTGTTGTGCTTCCATCTAGAGCCTAGTGTACCTGAGCTATTCAGATGAATGGATATTCAAATACCTGACTATAGTCTCCCTGTACATCCCTCAACATGATTCCCTTAGACAGACTGCTCTTCCCTGAACTCTGCTTCTTGGTCCTCATTCCTGGAGCCCAGAACCTAAATGGAAGTCATCTTTATTTCCCCACCTCCCTCCGTGTTGATGGCTTACCCTCCTGATTCTTTTCCTGCAGGGAGTGGTCCTGGTCTCCTGGTTAGTTCCTCTGTGCCAGCAGTTCTTACCTTCTAACATTTTTCCTGCTGAAGGTTCTTTTATCATCTGTGGATGATGGGACTTTGATAATTCAATAGTTGGTAGGGGAAAAAGGAGGCATGCATGTATACGTCCTGTACACTGTTAAAATAATTCAGTTTCACTGCTTGAAGAATCTGAAGAGATTAATCACGCACAGTAATACTCATGAACGCAATTTGAAATTCAGTTTATGAACGAGGTCCATCAAATTGCAATAACAAGACGGGAGTAGAACTTTAAGAGAATGGAGGTTTTAGCAATGCTCTGGCAGCAGAAGAAATTGGACTTTTCTGCAGCAAGTAACTTTTCTTTCTTCAGGCCCTATTTTTGTGGGTAAAGAGAGGCAAAAAAGTGATGGAGTCACTGGTCCCGGTTTACTCTATCAAATTTGAAGTCAATAGAATATTAAAGAAAGTCACTTTGCATTTTTATTGTCACACACTGTAATGAAGTAGTATCATCTACTTTAAGATTACTTCAGTGTTCAGGAATGTGAATTAAAGCAACCCAGAAGAATGAATATGACCAGATCTCATGAGGGTAACACAATACCACCTGCATCATTAAGTAGTGTTTGCGATGACTTTGCCCAGAATATTACTCTCTCATAAACTCCCTGAGGCATCCAGAGAGTTTCTATTTGCCCCATGTCCTCAGCTGCAATGGGGTGATGTTCTTTTGGTGCCATCTCCACTCACTTTTTATATTATATGGACTTTGACTCATCTTACTCTTCATTTTTGTGACTACACAATTGGCCAACAGGTCTCTGGCTTAAACTGATATGACAAAGGCAACAATTTTATTACCAAATATGTTAAATGATAAAAACAAAGGAAGAGCATCAAATCCGAGATCCAATCAATGTGTGGCTCAAGGGCAGCAGAAGGGAAGCTCTCATCTCAGCTATGGTGACAGATTGTATTCTGCAGTTCAGGTGTCGTCAAAAACACAGATGCATATCAGTCATCAACACTTAACAAGACTCATCCCATTACCTTCTGCCTCCGTGTGTGCAGCCCAAACAGAATGCTCTGTTTCTACCTACTAGCCCCTGAGCCAGAAAGAAACAGCACCTGCCAGAGTTCTTAGAGAAGAAATGAGGCAGCATTATTTAGCCTGTTTGCAGGCATGCCTGAAAGGGTCTGTATGAGAAACAGAAGAGGCTGGGGTGGCCAGTTCTGACATCAGAAGCTGAAGGTGAGAGTGGGGCAAAGAGAACATCAGCCTTCTATATCCTGGGGCGCAGGGCCTGCATGACTTGTACTCCCTCCAATCGATCAATTTGAATCAGACTCACTACCGAGAGATGTGAAATCGCTGTCTGCTGTGGTGGAGGACGCCCACTTGGTGCTGTATAGCACAAAGGGAACAATGGAGATAAGGCTTTGGAACACAGCATACTGCAGAAAAGAATTGCCTGGGTAATAACACCAGCCCCATGTCGGATGAATGCTCACTGCAGGGAAAAAAACTCTCTTGTGTAATAATGGTTGTTAGGATGGAGAATGTAAATAACGAGGAGAGTTTAAATTGAATATTTGACAACAACCAAATCCTGTGAGCGTGCATTGAATTTTTATGTTAAAAAACAGCTTTATTTAAATAGAAGGCCTGCAAAGGCTTAAAAAAAATTCTTTGCATCACTTAGTAGGGGAATTATTTCCTCTGTTCCTCACAGTTGGACATGACAGATACTGTCTTCTCTATGGGGAAAAAAGTCCCTTGGAAGAGGATGTTTTAGGAGATTACTTATGCCAATTTGCTTCTAAAATGACAACATTGGCAATCTGCCCATTATCACATTGGCATATCAAGCAATCATAACGTTCCCTTGGAATATTAAGACACTATATTAGTTCTACTTCCTGGGCAAGGGAGACTAGGCAAAGAAGAGAGGACTGGATTCTGTAAAATGGCTTTGGATCTACAAATGCTCTCCATAGTTGAGGAAGAGGGTAGGAGAAGAGAGAGATGGGAAAAGTAGAATTCATGGCTTCAAGAAAAGGGCAAAGTATGAGTTTTCAGAAATTTCTTTAGCAACTTGACACTAATCTAATGAGGATAAGTTAAAAACTGAAATTTCTCATGCTACCCAGTCTGGAGACAGGGTGTATGCATGGTTCTCCAATGTCTATAAAGAGTTCAGTCACCAGAGTTCTAGTTTTAGTTATGTCACCAACTCTGAGGGTCACTTTTCCTGTCTAGAAAGTTTAGGAATAGTGTGAGATGATTCATAAGGTTTAGCCCTTCTTCCTGCATAGTCTACAGATGAATCTGATGAGAAATCATCAGACTGAGCCCTACCCTCTTTGAGAAGGATAACTCAGTCCAATGGATTCTAACTTCCTCAAGTGTATACCCTTTTCCAGAACAGGGTCTTTTAAAAAAGGAGATGTGAAGGGAACCTGCTGGCTACCTGCCTTAGCTGATCTGCAGTGGAAACCTATCATCAAGCAGCCTTGGGACTATGAGACTTGCCACATCTTGAGTATTTTCCAGGTGAGAAACCCATGGACTTCAAAGTCAGGAGCATGAAAGCAACTCAGTCTGGCCAGACACAAAGAAGTCTGACCAAATGGCAAGGGCTCACCACAGCAAGAATTGCATGAGGGGCCACTGAGTGATTTTCAAATGACCCTGCAAACTCAGTTTTGGTTCAGAAAATGGTTCCTATCCAGTGGGACATGGTCTGTACATAGAAATATATGAAAAAGACCAAGTGGTAAGTTAGAAGTTGCCAGTAAAAGGCTGGGAAGAGAGGGACTAGAATCTGGCCATCTAAGTAAAACACACAACAAGAGTTGGTCAGGATAATAGGTGAGCTCTCTGGGTTTAACACAGCACTTCAGTTGGTTCCTGAGGGAGAGCAGTGGAAAGCGACCCAGACTGTGTGAATGTGGAGCATGAAGCAGGGACGGGATGGCTACAAAGTGTTGGCCCGAGACTGAGCAGGTGCTGAGCAAGGTTGAGAGCCAAGAGAGGACCCAGATGCAGAGACAATGCAGATTCGGAAGCCAGAAAACAGAATGGAGAACTTGACCTCATTGAAATCTTCAAGAGGGAAAGCCACGTGGACAAAGCAAGTCCCACAGAGAGTAGGGACTCAAAAGAGTAGAATCAGCTCCCTAAAAAGTGATGCTGCTCAAATTTTATTTCAGGTTTCTCCCCATTCAAAGAGTTTTTGCCCCTGGGACTTAGAGGAACTCTACCAACAACTGCCCAAGGTGGGAACAATGGTAGATTTCTCTTCCATTCTGTTGTTACCAGAGGGGACAGGTTAGCTGGAAGGTAGGGAATGTATAGGGACCATAGAGGCTGACTCAGTGGGCCTCAACCTGCCAATGAGCAAAGATCTGGCAAAAGATTCCCTTCAGGAATTAGGGAACAGAGGCAGCAGCCACGAGGGACAGGTGGGCAGAGACCAGCTGACCATGTTGACTTAGGCTCTCTGTCAGTTCTCAGTGACAAAAGATAGATTTTTTTCTGTGGTCTCATTTCAGTGTATTTCAGGAGCTAAAAATACAGTACTGAAACATCCTTACAGGTTAAGGAGAAAGCTGTGTTTGTCATAAGCATAAAGATCTAATTAGAAACCTATTTGCTAATCACATAATTGGTATTTGAATTTATGTATGCAGAAAAAATGTAGCCTGTTATTGTGCCGAGGGACAAACAGAGCTGTGTGAGAGTAATGTGGCGCTCTCAAACACATAAATGAAGGGCTGTCTATTTGATTAAAGGCCTGCTTTTCACCAAAAATAACTTGTCATGTCAATTTCTTCTGGTAGTTTGTGAAATATTCCTAGGCCAGTTCAAGTATTTTAAGGTTTTAGCCAGTTTTGCAATATCTACCTTTTTCCTTCTGGAAAACTACTCCCCACACCCACTAAATCTGAGGAAATTCATGAAATCAAATTACTCTGCGGGGTGCAACAATGAATTAGTTCTTCACACATTTGCAGGAAGCTATGGATCATACATATAGTCTTTCATTGAGGAAAGTCTTTTAAACTTAGTTAACTTTTGTAAAATAAAATTAGTTAGACCTCATTAATTCTCCCCTAAAATGACTTCTATGAGAGGCTGAAGGCAAAAAACTGTTTTTATCCGTTCAATTTTTGTTGGGATAATGGTCTTGGAAACATGAGGGCCGTGATACATGCATTACTGATGATGGATGGTGAGAAGTAATAAACAAAGTCATAACTAATGTGTATTGAATTTGGACAGTCTCTTAAAAACTGATCACAGAGCGGGGCATAGTGGGATATGCCTACAATCCCAGTGGTTGGCTACACTGAGGCAGGAGGATCTCAGTCTCGAAGTCAGCCTCTGCAACTTAGCGAGGCCATAAACAACTTAGTGAGGCCTTGTCTCAAAATTTTAAAATTTTTTAAAGGATTGGGTACATGACTGTCATTGAGCACCTCTAGGTTCAATAAAAAGAAAAAAATAATGAATCAAAACCACAGAAAGGCTACCTAGCAGACGTGTCTAATCTAACAGTCGGCGGCATCCTCCTCTAAGGACAGGACCTACTTCCTTTTGATTCTCATGTTCTTGGTGTATACTGTTCTACAGATGAGTAAACTGAGGCAAAGAAAGGCTAGATAATTTTCCCTAAATCTTGACCAACCAGCAACAGGATTAGGGTCAGAATCCAGGCTGCAAGATCACTCTGTAAATATGGTACTTGATGCTTCCTCAAGAGTTGGGAAGGCAAAGGTCTTGAACCACAGCTTCAGTCTCTCTTGGCTCTAGTCAGGCCCTGAGAATGTTTTAAGTGTCCCAGAGACTTGGGAACCAAGCCCCAAAGAGAAACCAGAAGTTTATACAGGGTTCCAAATTGTTTGTTATCCTCAACCTACGATCGCTTAGTGTATAGCCTAAGATACATACTCAACAAAAAGATCTCCCTTTATAGGTTTGATATGTGAAGACTTCTCCTTGCTTACCTACTTGTGATATCCAAAATAATTTTCCTAAAGTAGAGCAGTTGGTACACACCCTAAATATACTGACAATTCCAGAAGTATGGCAGAGGAACAATTCAGTTCATGCTGTCCTGAAGCCAGTGTCCTGCCGTGGGCCTCCGGAGTACTGCTTCTGAAACACTTCACCATTTACACTGAACCCTCCCATGCCTCCTACCTGACTCTGGGGTTAAGTGGAGGCTGATACTCCATTCGATCCATCACTTCTTCACATTTCCTGGTTATTCCGCTGTACTGTATGTTCTGCAGTTTACACAATTTTCTCTGTCCTCCAGAATCACTGCAATAGTCTAATAGATCATTTCGATGAGCACCTGCAGTGTTAGTCATGTAATAAAATAATCTACTTTTAATTTTTCATGAATTATCTTGACCTCGTTTTCCATCCTAATCAAATATCTCTTGCAGGTGCTTTCAGTGACCTCTTCTGGTGCTCGTTAGACCTGTTGAGCTTAATGATATTTATAAAACACTTCACTACAAAGTCTAAACTTAACCTAACCAACCAATTGAACAAGGATAATGACTAGGTTAGATTATATGAAAATAAAACCACATCTTTTGGTGGCAACCATAATTGATACTGTTGCTCTGATATCCTGCTTATTATTCTGAATAATATTATTTTAGTTAGTAATCAAAAAAGCTCTAGGAGCTGAGTTATACAGAGTAAAACATTGACTTTAAGCTCTTGCTTTGCTGTTCAGAGCATGCAAAGCTGTCCCAGATAGTCCTACCAGGGGCCAGGGTCCTATCAGCTGGTTATGGGATATTCAGAGTGCTTTCAGTCCTTAACCCTCAGCATTTTTTTCTGATGAGCAGAGCTGGACCAATGAGAGAGTAGGAGACTAGAATAGCAATTTCCTTCCATTTCTTCCCCTTCACCAACTAAACTCTTTTCCTCTAGGCACCTGCTGAGACCTAACTTCCTGCCACCCATCCATCAATCATATCTGGGGCCTCTTGGGCATCCCCAGAATCTCTGCTACTGTTGCCACCACAAAATCTGGAGGAAGGCGAGATTTCTCTCCACCAGTCCTGTGAATGAAGGCTGCTTTTGGCTTTATTCCTGCCAGTTCTTTTGTTTTGGACAGAATTCAAAGACTGACAAGGGCTTTACCCATTTTTTTTTCTCATCTGTCACTTGCATGTCCAAAGCTTCACCTTCACATTGTCATCTATGATTGAATGCTTGATTTCTTCACCTGTGATTTAGGAATAATAATACCTACTTTAAAATACAGTTGTGAGGCTTCTCTAAGGCAGTATATGTAAAAAACGTGCTTAGTACTACATTCTTACCAAAAGTCTTTCAAAACTGTTGGTGCATAAGTATCACAGTTGCTATGTATTCATTATGGGTGATATTTATGATAGTATGAAATGAACTTCTTTATCTTGGTTAATACTTCATGCCTTATTCTCTACTCTTAAGATTATTCCTTTCTTTTTAAAAATTTTAATGTGTCTGAATTCTCTTTGTTCATCTTCCCCCTAACTTTTAACTTGCCAAGTCATTTTATTTTGACTGTATCTCTTTTTCTCATTTGTTCCTTTTAGTTATACATAACAGTAGAGTCTATCTTCACATATCTGTACAAACATGGAGAACACCTTCTTCTAATTAGGAACCCAGTCTTGTAGATGATGTGGAGATTCATTATGTGGTGTGTTCATATATGTACATAGGAAAGTCATGTTAGATTCATTCCACTGACTTTGCTGTCTCCATCCCTCCTCCTTTTCCTTCATTCCCCTTTGTCTAATCAACTGAACTTCTATCTTCCCCTCCCCACTTGTTATGTGTTAGCATCCACATATCAGAGAGAACATTTGCCCTCTTTTTTTTTCAGGGGGGGACTGGATTACTTCACTTAGATGATAGTCTCTAGATCCTTCCATTTACTGGCAGATATCAAAAAGTCATTCTTCTTTATGGCTGAGTAATATTCCATTTTGTATATATACCACGTTTTCTTGTACCTATTCATCCATTAAAGGGAACCTAGGTTGGTTCCATAGCTTAGCTATTGTGAATTGAACTGCTGTAAACATTCATGTGACTGTGTCACTGTAGTATGTGATTTTAAGTCCTTTTAGTACATACTGAGGAGTGGGATAATTCATTCAAATGATGTTTCCATTTGTAGATTTTTGAGGAATCTCCATACTGCTTTCCAGAGTGGTTGCACCAATTTTCAGTCCCACCAGCAATGGATGAGTGTACCCTTTTCCCCACACTCCTTACTGACATTTATTGTTATTTGCATTCTTGATAATTGCCATTCTGACTAGAGTGAGGTGAAATCTCAGTGTAGTTTTAATTTACATTTCTCTTATAAGAGCATGTTACTGGGTTTGTTTGTGTGTTTGTTTTTGTTTTAATCCTCTTTGAGTGTCTTTGTCATTTAGAATCAAACCATCCCAGAATGTTTAGTCTGAGGTCATTTTGCTTTGTGTTTTGTGTGTTTTCTTCCTATTCTGTTATATGTATTTGTCTTTTCTCTAGTAGTTTTTAATTTAAATATAATTTAAAAATTTTAATAGTATCTTTAGTTTTTCTAAGAACAAATTCAAAACTATGTATTTTGTAAAAACACTTCAAAGCACAAGAAAGAAGTTATACTTAATTTTGTTTAATGTGAATTTAAGAAATCAGCCTGATTTAGGTCAAAATTGTTCTAGCCTCTTAGTGCCCTCCAAGAATAACCAACTGTAAATCTTGTTCAATTGTATTCTGGGAGCCAATGTAGAGAAGGAATGTAAACCCAATCTCAATTTTTATTAACAGTAGATTAAACACATAGTTTTGTTTTTGTTTGCTTTTTCATGTCACATGAAGTTGAGAAGCGGGCAGTTCCTGGATGGTGCAGATGTTCAAGGGTATTTTCAGGAATCTGAATTCTGTCTGTCTTTCTCTGTATTTAATGTGTTTCTGCCCTGATGTTTCATCTATGGATGCAAAGATCAATAAGACACAGTTCTTGTTCCCAAAGACAAAAGTATGGCCTTAGTTTCTTGACACTCCTCCTATAAATAGCAGTTGCAGGCTCTGTGACCCCTCTCTGAACTTGGGCTAGTTTTGACTGCCAAAATGCAGCAGTCAAGATAGAAAGCTAGTTCTAGGACTAAAAGATTAGCAGTTTCCAGTTCCTTTCTTTGGCAGAACCCTGGGCTACAAATAAGTTTGACTACCCTGCTGCAGAAACTACAGAGGGACTGAAGCTACATAGAAGAGGCAACTGCAGAGCCCTGTCTTCCAGCCATCCTCAGCAAGGAAGACATGAGTGCAACTGTCAGACCCTGCTAAACCAAACCAGTCACCAGTATATCATCATGTAAACCAGTAGACGCAACATGGAGCTAAGGATTCTCTTGGCAAGCCCTGCCTGCATTCTGATCCATTACATTGTGAGGCAAAATAAAATGGCTATTTTAAGTCACTCAGTTTTGGAATAAGCCACTTAGTCAGAAATAAATGACCAAGAGAGATGCATATATAAACAATCATAAGACAATAATGAAAATGCTGTAGTAGAGAGTCATAGAGGGAGAACAGATTTCAGGGGTATCATTGTTATAATACAAACCAATTTCTAACCAACTGCAATAAACTTAAATCTAAATTATGTATACTTATTTTTCAGTTTTATCTATTTCTATAATTATCAATTCTACTTCTTTAGTGGCAAGTGGCAGATACCTTATTCAACTCAGCCCAATCAAAGTAAGCCTATTGGACTTCAGAACTGAGAAGTAGAAATTCTGAAGTAGTGCCCAGGAGAGTACATTGTACATTCTCCCCACTTTTCTGCTCTCTTCCTCCCCGCTTCCTTCACACAGCAGTCTGACTGTGTGAGGAGGAGAGGAAAAGCTGACTGTGAACAGCCACAGATGAGGGAGAGGTTCTTCCCTGCATCCAGCTTTCATAAATAGCCTTGACCACTCCTATGGTCTGAGGTTGAAGAAGTAGGAACTATGGGATGAAGTTGAATGGGGGAAATCATAGAAAGAGTTTAAAGCAATGCTTAGAGATTATCATTATTTTCAGGAGTTATTTGTACCTGGGTTCACAAATTCTGAAGACGTTCCAGGAAAGAGATACTTAAAAATGAACAAAATTCAATGTGGTGCTATGCACTATTACTTGGAAAATGCAGTTTTTTAGGGCATATTAAAATTATTAAGTTCCAATAAGTCCAAAGCACAGTGTGGACTCTATGCAAGACTAAAATGAAGAGTTTGACCTTAGGAATTTTCTGATCTAGTTTTACAATGGTAGATAAAAGTTTAGTCATTTTAATGGTCATAAAAGACATAAATATGAAAAATGATAGCCTATTTGGACCAATTTCTGAATATTGTTAAAAATATAGTTTTATGAAGGGTTCAAAATGTAATTACCTTGAATGGTCCATGAACGACATGCTGGAGAGGCAATCCTGTTCATATTTTAAGTAGGAAAAAAATGATCTTATTGATGGATTGAACATTGAAAAACAAGTCAACATTCTTTCCAACAGTATTGTAGTTACTGTGATTAAATTTCAATTTAAAATATCTTTATCATTTAGCAATGATTCTGTTCTCTACAGCCAGTAAAAGACTATAGATGAGGGATTGTTCTGACTGAATGTACTCAGGCAGGTTGACTATCAAGCTTGGCATTAAGGCAGCTCACAGATATATTAGCATTTGTTATGCTGTCATATGTCACTCTTTTCCTTTGGGTTTGAGGGAAGAGAGATAGGTTTGTCTGAAAACTCTTGGAGTTTTCAACTAATGTTTGAAATGCACAACTTTTATTAAGATCTATTTGTTCTTGACATCTTGTCACTCAACTTTAATACATTTCACTGTGCATTAGGTCTGTATATTTATAAATGTTTTCTCCGATTACATATGTGATTATTGCTTCTGTGCATCTTCACTTTTTGTATATCTTTGCCTTTTTTGTACAAAGGGAGCTTTGAAAACTTGTCCTCCAGTTAATGCCCCCCCCCCTTTTTTTTTACTGTATTGATTCTGTTTGAGGGAACTCGTAATGTAGATTGCCGCTTCGTGATTGCATTTCAATTGTCTATAATCTTTGCTCATTTCAAATTTTTATACCTCTTCCTGATTCTCAGCCACTATTTATTCATCTCAATTTGCTGTCTCAAAACTGAACCTTTCAACTTTCCTCCTGACAGAGTGTTCCTATTCTTGAGTATTATTGAGAATTTAAGCATCAGTTTTGAAAATATATTTTTGTTTCCTGTACTAGGTGATGAAAAATATCTGTTTGCTGTCTTATGTCTTAAAATATATTCTTGGGTCCAATGCTTATTTTCTTTTTATTGCCGCTCATCTTTAAATGAGACAAAAGCCATTAAGGTCTATTATTTCCCCTCAAAAAGACAAGAATTTGCTAGCTCCCCTGTCTTTACGTATTTGAATTTGCCTGTCAGATCTAATGCAGAAGGACATGACAAAGTCATGAATTTATTAAACTTACTTTGCTGTAGCTAAATTTCCAGTGCTTAGCATTTACTTGTCTAATATTTATCCTTTAGATCTGCACTAATAGAATAGCCACTATTCACATGTGGCCATAAGTTAATTAAAATTACATAAACTTAAAAATTGGCATCCTCATTTGCATTTGCTGACTTCCAAGTGTTCGTTAGCCATTGGCTGTGGATGTGGACTGTTTCCATCATGGAAGTAGAAGAATCCCATATTAGAGACCAGCAGGGGCAACTTAGCAAGACCCTGTCTCAAAAAAAAAAAAAAAAATACAAAGGGTTGAGGATGTAGCTCAGTGGTAGAGTGCACCTGAATTCAATCCCCAGTAATAAATAAATAATAAATAAATGAAGTTCTTATAATATGTCTAATAGTTATTCAAGAAAGAACAACCATAGTAGGTGTAGCATTGTATATCAAAGGCATACAGAGTTAAAAACAAAATAGATCTTTTTTCCAAATCCATCACTCACTGTATTTTGTGTGATGTGGTCTACATCATATGACACAGGAACCCCAGTCCAGAGGTTTATTCATGGTTGGGACTTGAGGACTGGTGTGGAGGTCTGAGATGGGCATAATAACTTGGAATTAATTAACTAGCCCACGGACTACTTACTTATCCTCTTGGTGTGTTGTTAAGAACATCAGTACATAGTCAACATACCATTGTCCTGCAGAGTTTCTGATTCACAGATTGGGCTTTTCTGATGTTCATGATGAGTATCTAATATTTTTGTATTTGTAAGCTTTAGGACTACCTCCTTTTCTGTTTCATTTCAGTGGGAAAAACTGTGGTCTCTTGTTTGGTGAAAGAAGCATGAAAGACAAAAATTTATATTGGAGAGAAAAAAATTTAGTATAAGCAGATTTGAACATGAGGATCCTACGGAGAAACCTCAACCCCAACCTCAGGGGAGTGCAAACAAATCCTCCTCTCACTGTGACTGTTCATCTCAGCTCCTACATCAGGGCCCAGCAAACTTTTTTCTATAAAGGGTTAAATATTAAATCTACTAGTCTTTGTGGTCCATATAGTCTCCATTCAATTCTAACTTTGAGGCACAAGAGGAGTCATATTCTATATGTAAATAAGTGTGCATGGCTATGCTAAATGCGACTTTATTTATAAAGACTGAAATCTGGGTTTCATATAATTTTCACATACCATTCACTTAATATTATTCTTCTCTTAATACTTTTCAGTCTTTTAAAAATGTCAAAGCCTTTTATAGCTTGCAGGTTGAAAACAAAAAAAAAGTCATTGGACCAGATTTAGCGCATGAGCTATAGTTGAATGCCACCCCTCTCTTCAATTGTAGACCACAGTATGAATGTTGAGATAATTTCAGTGAGACAGCAGGAGCCTCAGGCAAACTATGCAAAGTAGATGTGTCAGTCAGTTTCACATTAATATAATGAAATACCTGAACAATTGATTTATAAAGAGGAAAGGTTTGCTTTGACTCACAACTCAGGGGGTACCAGTGGAAGTAGGGTGGCCCTACTGCTTTGGGTTACTGATATATCTTGGTGGGAACACATAGCAGATAAATAGCTAACATCAGCATCCGGGAAGCAGAGAATGTGACAAAGGTCCCACAATCACATTTGGGGGATGCACTCAGTGACCCAAGAACCTTCTCTAAGGTAGTTCTAACCACCTCCTAAAGGTCCACCACACCTCCCAACAGCCTCACGCTGGGGACCAAGCCTTCACTATGGAGCTTTGAGGGACACTACCTGTATTCAAATTGTAGCACTAGATAAAAGTTTTTCCCCAGCCCCTTCCACCTTCCTCTGGAGTGTTCATGTGCTCCCTCAGTCCTCTGACATTCCCCCTTAATTTGGGTTTTCAGGGAACTCATGCAGGCTCTTGGTCTGCCAGGAACCCCCACAATGATGCATCCCACACATCTGCCTTTCCTGCCCCAGTGGCCCTCACCTTCCCACTGCTGAGGGTTTTGTAATGAAGTGGTGGTAACTAGAAATTAGCAAGAAATCAGGCTATTTTGAATAATTCACATTGTCAGATTTAAGTTTCCATTTGGGCAAACATCATCTTTAAAATACAAAATGTAGCCGGGCGCAGTGGCGCACACCTGTAAGCCAAGCGACTTGGGAGGCTGAGTCGGGAGGATCTCGAGTTCAAAGCCAGCCTCAGCAACTTAGCGAGGTCCTAAGTAGCTCAGTGAGACCCTGTCTCTAAATAAAATACAAAATAGGGCTGGGGATGTGGCTCAGTGGCTGAGTGTCCCTGAGTTCAATCCTTGGTTCAAAAAATAAATAAATAAATAAAATAAAATACAAAATGTAATTTTTTGAATTGGTATATTGAGTTGAAATTAATGAAAACATTCCCAAAATTTTCATGTCTACTCCTACCCCTTCCATAGTGCCCACCCCTGTCTTTCTTTCTCTTTTAACGGATCCCAGGGATTGAACCTAGGAGCACTTGGCCACTGAGCCACATCCCCAGCCCCATTTTGTATTTTAGTTAGAGACAGGGTCTCACTGAGTTACTTAGCGCCTCGCTTTTGCTGAGGCTGGCTTTTAACTTGTGGTCTTCCTGTCTCAGCCTCCCAACCCCTGGGATTACAGGCGTGCAACTCCGTCCTGGGCCTATAGTCTCTTATATTTTCTCATGAAGCAGCTCAAAAAGAGCAGGTTCCATTGCTGACACCAAATTTCAGAGTAGTTAGTTACCAACCCCATCCCTGGCACCTTCCATTTTTTGCTCCCATGGCTTTCTAAAAATGCCTAGAAATGTGCCTCTCTGGTCTGCTCACCAGATTGGCAGGACTCAGGTGCCCATGGGTCTTGTCTCGTCCCTACTAAGGGAACTCTGAGAGGCAGAGTGTCCCTGAGGGTCATTTCCTTATCCTTCCTGAGTCCGGCCACTCCAGGCCTGGAACCCACTCTGTTGACTGCTGTGATTAGGGATGCCAGCTGGCAGTTATGCCTGGCAGGGACAGGAGGTGGCTGCAGGGACAAGAGACGGCTGCAAGGACAGGAGGTGGTTGCAGCAACAGCCCCAGGATGCTGTGTCGTTCCAGCAGAGCCTGAGGGGCGTCCTGCAGCAGGGAGCCCTGCCAGGACCAGTTCCCCATAACAGCCTTGCTGGAGGTCTTCCACTCATTAAAAAGTCGGTGCTCAGGCTCTGCATCCCTGTGGGACACTTGTCCACAAATCATGACTTTTCCTTGCCTTACCTCAAAGCAAGTTCTGCCTTCAGAACTCGAAGCCTGTGGAAACAATAAAAACACCAAGAGCTTCTGTTCTGTTTCCAGCTTTACTACTAAATAATGTGCCAATGTCACTTAACCTTTCTGATTCTAGGCAGTTAATAAAATGAGGAACTGGATCAGATCAGTGATTCTCTGTATGAGACAGAAAAGCAGTCGTGGGAAACTCATCCAAAAGTACCAGAATTCTCAAGGGTCAGATTCTAAATAGCACCCCCATATATCAGAGTTAGGGTGGGGCATAGGCAACATGTGAACTTTGAACAATTTTGGCCAAGCACTTGGAAAAGGAAACCCAACTTCAGGAGAAAATTACTAAGCTATATTCTCACTTGAGACCTCTTTGCACTTTGATATCCTAAGATTTTGTGGAAAGAATAGAGGTAACAGTATCATCCTTCTGTTCATAATAATCCATGGTGGATGAATGGATCATTTATTTCAAAACAATTTAACGCTGCAAATATAATTTGTGTTGATGCTTTTTCAAAAGTGAATTAATTGGTTCCCTTGCAGCCTCTGTCCTTGAGATGGTACTGTAAGAGGTGGCCCCTCTCTGGGTGGAAATAGTTGCCGGTGCACCTCATGAATGGGAGCAAGTTGGCATCAAGCAGGGTCATCCCAGGTAGAAGTTGCACACTGTAGAAACAGACCCTGAATGTGGACAAGGTCAGTCCAGATGAGACAAGCTGTTGGCCAGGGCAAGTCTGGCCTCGGTCTGTGAGGAACATGTGTCTCTGCGGTATTTGGATTGGATTCTTCAGCTGCTTGACCCCATGCTTTCACTTGGGATGTTCTAAGACCTTTTCCTGATTTTCTAACCAGGTCAAGATGTTCTTCCAACAGCCTTTTGTACCTTCTGTTTGGGAACACATGTCACACTTGTTAGTTGCTTGTTGAATTGTCTGTTTTCCCCACTGGTGTGCAAACTCCATGAGAATGGGGGCCTTGTCCTTTATGTTCACCAGGTGCTTAGCATGGTGCCTGCACATTATGGAAGCTCAATAAAAACTTGTTGAATATGGATGTTACCTTATTTAAAGAGTTCTTTCCTGAAACAACTGCTTATGTCCCAAACCACACCAGACTGTAGACAGTAATGATTTCCTTGTTCCCTTGCTCTATCTGTGGGATCACCTGGTACTCCAAGCCCCATTCTAGGTCAGGGTTTTTCTTTAGTTAAGGGGAAGCATTACCTCCTGCATGTTGATCTTCCATCCTCCCTCAGCCTTCAGCCTCCAGGTCCCCCAGGGGCTCCTGGTGTCATTGTTCAGTAGTGATGTCAAACGTTTCACATGTGTTAGCATTTGTCATGGGCCTGAGGGTATCAAAAGGATGTGAAAATCAGATACGAGGGAGATGGTGAGTGACTAAACAGAAGGTAACTTCAGGCTGAGCAAAGCAACAACTGCAACAAAACCCCAGAAGCAACAACAAACAGTATAAGAAATTTTAAATAAACAGGGTAGATGAGTTGGGACTCACCTGAAAGGCAAGTGAGACTCTCAAACCAAAATTGTTGCCATTCTCAACAGATGAATTGGTAGATTGGAAGTTAGATACTGAGAGTAGGTTTTGGTTTTTCCTACCCCTTCTGGTTTCCTTCCTTTCCCCCACTCTAAATAATAAACCTTAGGCAAGTTTTTTCTAGGTGCTGGGGTAGGCCAGTGGAAAGGCGAGAGGAGGGGAGCATTGTAACTGACACGAGATTGCCCCCTTGAGATTTTCTGTCCTTGGACCACTTCATTCCCCATCCTCTGTAGCCTCAGTGGCCAAAATCACTGAGTACTGACCCTTGGCACTCAGGAGTTTTCCTGACTGGCTGGACTTATCAAAGTCATGCATGAAAAATCAAAGACACGACTTCAGAGTTCTGGGAAAAAAAATAGAGGGAATTCAACACAAGAAGGGAAAGAGCATTTTAAACAAGTTGACTTGAATTTTATCTGTATTTATCAGTTAACAGGACTCTTAGCAGGTTGCAAATTAATTCTTCAGGCCAGATTCTGAATAAGCCACAGGGGACCAACAAGAACCTACATGCCTGGAAACTAGGAGTCCTAATGGATCAGCTGTCACTTCCTCTGTGTGGCTGGCAGTTAGAGTCTGTGTCAAGCCATTTCTTCACATTATCAAAGTCGTGGAGTATTTTACATCTTCCAGTAACACTCAATTTGGCAGGCCAAGCTGCGTCTTTCCCTGCCAATCTGCAAGATCATCTCATTGCTGGGAACTCAGTGCAGTTCTGAGTTATTTCTCCAGTTCAAAAGGAAAATAAAAGGGGGCAGAGGTGGGAAATGATTTTAGATGTTGAAGAGGAAAAGAAAAATCATATATTTCAGGAATTGGGGAAGAGCCAGGAGGATAAAGAGGAGAGGAGGAATCCCAGCCTCCCTTGCTGGGTGTGGGCTATAAGCCAAGTGTTATCTAGAAAGAACTTAAAAATGGTAAAAAAAGAAATGAGTCAGTCTCCTTTTCATCATCTATGCATCAGTAATTCTAAACAATGCCAGTGATGAAATTTTCCTTGTGTGCTGAGGTGGCCAACTCTCTTGGCCCCTCAGATATATAATTGATATGCGGTTGCTTGAAAGTGAATTAACCCACACTTCTCATTTACTGATGAGGAAAATGAGGCACCTGGATCCTGCCAAAGACCCTTCAGCTAGTCTCCAATAAAATCCACTTCTCTTTTCTGCCTCCCAGAGGCCTTTCCACTCCATTACGCTGCCTGACTCCAGGGGTCAGAAAACACCAGGTGAAGTCAGTAACTGGACAAAATTTGATCATGCTAAACAAATTAAGAAATCTAAAAATCCTGGAAAAAAGCCCAACAGCTGCCCTCAGTATCTGCCTTGTTTACAACCCATATTTGAGAATTTTCAGTCTTAAAGTTGTATCTATCCTGTCCTTCATTTTTATCAAAATAGTTTTCTTTTTTCCATAATGGAAAATATAGCTATTTTCCTCTGGATTGATTTCCATCTTAAAATCATTGTGAAACTCTTCTGTGTAGTGGGGAGGCATCTCAGTCCCCACACTTGGGCGTATAAGGAATATCACAAATATTGCACAATGATGTGTATTTAATTTTTTTTAAATAAAAAAATCAATATAGTTTAGATTCACAGCCTTCATCCTAGTGAGAAGGCAGGAAAGTCCACCTCAGACACTTAAGACCTTTTTTCCACTTCAGGATTTTCACCCTGAACTCTTATTTTTGCACTTTGGTCCACCTATCTGGGAGGTCCCACCATCTGCTTCCTGGCCCTCTTTGGGTCATTCAGTGCCTTGATCTCCTCTCAGGGGAGGTTCCAGTTTTTCTGGATGACATTCCTTCCCAGTACAATTCAGAGGGCATTTTGTTGTTGAACTTCCTAGCGTTTTGTATTTATCATCATGTTATACTTTTCCTTTTGAAGTAAATTATTTCTCTCTTGGGCTTTCAAGATCAGAAACATTATTTAAGACCCACTTGGAAAAGGAATTAATCCAAGGAAAAATGCATCCAAAGGGAAAGGCGAGCATAAGATGAGCTGGACCAACACCCATGTCAGGAATGATTGCATATTTGATTTATCCATATGAGGAGAATGAATTCATTACCTTGGGTGTCACTCCTCCCTGAGTTATTTCTCTTGCTGACCTCCCCCCACATCACCTGCTCTCCACAGGAAAGCTAAAATCATTTGTTTATGCCGAATCTTTGCCTTCACTCACTGCACTCGATGTGTCAAGCATACATCAAGCATCTCTCCCCATCTGTTTTGCAAACCCTGAGAGAAGGAAGAGAGAGAAGGACAGGGCACAGGAAAGGTTGCAGGCATTAGGAACAAATAGGAGGGGGTGATGGGGCCATCCACCAGAATCATTTTCCTGAGATATGAAGCAGGTAATGAAGAAAAGAAAAAATTACAATCCTTTCGATTCCTGTGCTTCTTTACAATTTACGTATCACATTTCCATGAATGTTTTCCTTTATTCCTTACAACTCAGGGCTGACACACTGCAGGTCCGGAAGTAGGACTACAGCCAGCAAAGGCATGTCCTGGGTCGTTTTGGGGTTGTCGGCAGGGTGGGACTTGCATGACTCACCCCTTTCTGGTGTAGCTCAGGACTGAAATCTAACAGGGTGGGGAAAACGGACTTCATCACCAATGAGATCTTGATGCTAACCCCAGCTATAACTTAGGGGCTCAGTGACTTTGAGGAAATCTTTTCATGTTGTTCTTAGGAATTATTTTCCTCATTGTACAAATTTTTTTTTCTGCAAATGAAAAAAAATTAGGTAAATCTTAGTGAAATGTTTGGCACTTAGAAGTGTCTCCGTATTTAAGAATAGAAATGTCCACATTGGTACCAGAATAGATAGACAATGAAAAACAAACAAACACAGATTCAATAAGAAATGAGTAGGCAGTTAGATATCTATGATCCTACGTCTTTCAACTAATTTAGGAAGTTTTCCTTTTTAAGCCACTTTAAAATCTTAGCAGCAAACTATAGCCGGGAGCTGACATAGCAAGTAGCTAAAGATCCAGTCCCTCAAAATTAGTGTTCTGCAAGCCTCCAGCTGTGTTTCATGCATGTGTGCAGTTCTGCTGTAGGGTTTGAATTCCAAGTGACCAAATTTCAAAATTCCAAATAATTATAGTACATTTGTATAAGTTACTTCCCAGAAGCTGGGTTGGAACCACTGAATTACCAGTGTTTTCCTCAAACTCCATTTGGGAATCTGGCATACACTTTCTCTTGAAGTCTCTGGTACTAAATTGAATATTACTCTTCCTTGGTCAGGTCAATAACAAACTATTGGGACGTTGAGAAAAAAATAACTTAGGAGTAAAGTGAACCTCAGTAGGCACAGAACAATGGGAATCTTTCAGTTCAGGACTGGCACAAGAGTATCCCTTGTTAGTGAGTGTGGAGATTTTTTTCTAACACCCAATGCATCCTTCCAGGCGGGAAAATTGAGGGAGTATAAATTCTTGATTTGTTTCTTCTTCTTTGCTTCCTGTGCATAGAGGAGCTAGAGTGACAGTTATTTGATTGGAAAATGCCTTATGTATTTCATCAGCTACCATATTAAGTTGTTCATTTCTAGGGATAGTTTCTGTCATGGTGGGGACATTAACGGGGGCTCAGGGGGCTAAGGGCTTCCAGGGCCCTGCTTGGCCCTAGTTATCTAAGTCTGCCTAATTCACTCTTCAATATTTGGAAGACTAAATGACCTCTATATAAGCCAAAGTCATCTCTTTCTATTTCAACTTTACCACCAAAGGTTATATCTTCAGATTATTCCCCTTCGTCTGCTTAATTTCTTCACAATGAAGAAAGAGAAGTGTTAATCATTGGCCTTTCTCAAAGATTTTATCACCTCTGGGTGCTTATGTCCTAGCCTTGGCCCTATGCATTGAAGGAGAATACTTCTAGGGTCTATAGATGTGCTGGGACTAAACTTATCAGCATATAATAATAAAAGAATGGGGTAGGAGAATAGCAAAATTATCTCCTATTTTGATTATATCTATGGGTATATCTTAAATTGGACTCACTGAAAATAACTGAAATGAACAGAAGTAGATTAGGATCATGTGCCTCTGATGGTTAATGCATTCTGTTAAAAGGGCCAAGGTTATAGATTCAATGTCCATTATGTTTAGTTATCTCTGTAGAAGCTCAAACCTTTTTTTCTGAAGTTATGACCTTGGAAGGAAGCCTTGCAAATTCACTTTAATGGTCACAAGAGAAATCTTATGAAATAGTGTAAATGGATCCACACAAACCTATTCCCATCAAAGGGAATACAGCTCAAAGTATCGTCCTATGTTTTTGGAAAGTAGAACTGATCACTGTGTTGAATGCATTAAATATAATAGCAGCTGGGAGAGTTTGCAGACTTCATGTCGAAAATGAGAACATTTACTTATGAAGAAAATATTTATCATACATCTGCCATGGACCTAGATGCTCTGGTGGAAATCAATGAACACGAAGTAGGATCCCCAGTGATACTTAGTTACTGAGATGTAATAAGAGAAACATGAAAAATAATTATCTAGAGGAGTGGATATAGAAAGTACCAAAATGCTGGAATAGACATTAAATGTTAAGAAAGTTCCTTGAGTGCTGAGAGTCAAGGGCATTGAGAGAAGAGGTGAGAAGGCTTTTAATAAGCGAGGGTAAGCGAGGGCAGGCAGGTGAGGGAGAACCCAGGTGCAAAGCTTCCTGAGCAATGGGTGTATCACAGGTTGAGGTTATAAGATAAAAAAAAAAATAGGAATTATTTACAGTTTGTAGAGGAGACTCCATGGAAATAGTTTTCTTAAACCTGGGTGAGATAAAAATGAGAAAAAGTGGGCTGGGTCCAGATCACGACATGGCTCATTGCTGAGCTGAAGGATTTAGATTTCATTCTGTAGATAATGCCACAAACTTGGGGATTGCTAAAGATGGGAATGGAATGATTAGGATTTTGACAACTTACCCAGGCTCCCACAGCTAAGGCACTAGACTTGCATCCTTATTGTAACTCTCATGGATACAATTTGACATATGCATAAGGTGTTGATTAATATCTTAATTCCTGAAAAGACAATAGGCCCAATAAGGTCACTGTCCCTAGCTCCTTACCTAGCGCCAACTGCAGTTCAAATAATAAATTTTCATTGAATGAAAAAATGAAGTTTTTTAGATTTTAAGAAAATGAATTTGCTATGGTACAGGATGGATTGATGGGAAGAATCCAGAGAGAGAGGAAAAAACTGTTAAGTGATGGATTAGTTGCAACAAGAGAAGCTCAACAAACATGGTTATGAAAGTCTTTTGACAAATGGAAAAGGTTCTCATGATAAAATGAAGGCATAATTATTATCACTTAATGAAGACTTAGATATGACAAAGTAGAAGGTAGAAAAATTGAGCCTAACGAAACTTTCAGATAAGATGTCTGAGAAAATAGCAGTAGAGGTTTATGTATACAGAACACTTGGTTAGAAAAGAATTTTAGTTCAAGCAGGTTTAATTTGCATAAGTCACAGCTCACATGGTATCCTACTCCTGCCTACATGGCCAGAAGTATAAAAATATGCCTCTTGTTGTCTCAGTTCTGCCTTCTTTCCTTATATTTCAAACTTAAAGTTCCTCAGGAGCTGTTTATTACAAGAGAGGAAACTGCCATAGTCTGCAGGTCCTGGGACTTTTATTTACAGCTTCCACATCTCTTGATTACCTGACAGCTCATCTTCCCTGACAGACTTTCTTCCTCATGGAATTTGATGTTCCTACTCAGGATCTGGGTTGGGTCCAGAGAATTCATTTCTCAGACCAACTTTCCTTCAATGGACGCTCTGCCAAATTCCTGCTGCCCTTTATCCCAAAACTCCATCTTGCTTCTAGTTTATTCTGCCTCACGTAGACATTCCACTGGATTTACCATTGTGGTGGTATCTCCCTATCACTAAGAGTTATTGCTGCTCAGCCCATTGTCCCCAAATAAATAAGCTCCATAAACATGGGTGCCACTTTGGGATGGATATGAGTTTTCACCCGCCCTTAGAATAGGTGATTTGAAATCTTGGTTCTTCTTTAGAAATTGTTAGCTCTTCTTTCTTGACTGGTTGTCATTAGATTTTGTTTTGTATCAGAGTCAGGTGATTCCTGCTTGAGAGCTTAGAATTCTTGTGAGATGTATGGTACGGCTGCTCTCTTAACGATGACTAATGGTAAAATCATGGCATGCAATTCAAAATGTTAGGGAGGTAGTTTAAATTAGATAGGGAAGCTGATTTTGGAGTCATCTCCATAGATAAACACAATCGCAATTACTGCCAACATTGGTTGAGATAAACATAGACAAACGAGTCAGAAAGAAGCTCTGATGGCAATATTTTGCACCACAAAATGTTCCAAGTGCTATTATCTTTTTGAAAATAAGATATTGCTGAAAACGGCAATATTTGGGATAGGAACTAAAAGTAGTACTATCTCAATAATTTTAGAGAAGAGAAACTTATAAAGCAGGGACTAACAACTTGAATGTTGAGAACGTCTAAATATATTAGGGACATAGGAGGAGGAAGAAGAAAAGGATCCTTGAAAGCAATCAGAGAAGTATTTAGGGCCAAGTGAGGGAGGCCAAGAGAGGTTGCAGCATGCTGTGAGTGGTCAGAGGTGACAAATCCTACAGAAGTACTGAAGAGACAGAGCCTGCTTCCCCTGCTGTACAGGGGCTGCTCTTTCCCATTCTTGCAATCATTCCTCCTGAAAAAGTTTGTGATAGCAAAAATAATGTCGGAAAACAGGCTTTGGTCTCATGTGTTCATCCTCAGACAGAGGGCCTGTGCAGGAGGCCACTCAACCTGACAGCCATAATGAGGGATGATGGACAAGTGCAGTCCTTGGTCAGGGCTCTGGGCCACTGAGGTTTCACACTTATGTGTCTGTGTCCGTGGGACCTAATTTCAAGAGGCAAGAATAGAGCAGAAGTGAAAATGTTTCCAATTCAGTATCAAATAAAAATACATCACGGCCTTGAGCCTGTAGATATTCTGGGACCAGCCTTTTTCCAGCCCCTTAAATGTAACCGGTTGGAAGTCCTTTTTAAGTGCTGTACTATTCAACCTTTGAGATGAAAGATTTGCCATTTAATGGGGAAGATACTTTTCAATGTAGAAATGGAACACTAAGTCTGGAGCTTAATGATTCTGGTTCCTCCTTGATAAAATAGGCTTAATATATAAAGACAGAAAGGGACAAATGTGTGGTATAAAAATCTTAAGGTGTATAGATATGCAGAGTTGAGGAGACCGTGATCCTATTCTGCATCCCTTGGGTACTGGATACCTCCTGATAAAAACTCAAAAATAAACTTATGAATTCAAGTTTCACAGGCAGTGTGAGACTCTGAAAAAACAGGATCAAATATTTTTAGTTATTTAATCTAGCTAGAAGTAAAAGAAAGGCTCAAGTAGAGTGAAGAATGACTAAGTACCATTATCAGTATTAATCTCTGCACCCTAAAAAGTTGGCTCGTTTTGGTTTTCTTCTTGGAGAGCAAGATTTGAATTGTAGACAGAACTGTGGCTATGTTCACAGCATTTAATGGATAAGGGGAAAGGACCAGAATGAAGGTCAAAATGTGAGTCAAGTCCTGCCTTTCTACTCTTTACTACTTGTGTGGCTCTATGAAAATTGCTAAAATTCTCTGAAGCTCATTTTATTAATCTGAAAAACAAAAATCCTCATCTATGCTTAAATATCATCAGAAGGGTGGAATCAGTTAATATATGAGAAAAGCTTGGTCAGTCCTACAAGCATCAGGAAAAGGGCATTTTCAAAGTACAGTTAGCTAGAGAGATATCTCAGAATTCCGTCTCAAACTTCCAGGAGTGCAAATGACCAAAATGTCCCCGAGGAAGAAGTAATCAAATCAGTTTCATTTTTAAAACAACAGGGATCTCCATTATTGACTTTATCGGCAGGTTAATTAAGAACTCTGTTAGTAATGGTGTTAAGCAAACCAGCACGTGCTCACTTCCCACAGTCATCACTGAATATGTAGTTGCTGCCCTTTGTTCCATAAGACCCCTCACCCAATCCATGCATAAATGTTTCCTATATAAAAACATTAACAAGAATCCTCAGGAGAAACTCTCATTTTTTTTTTTTCATAGAATAACCAAGCTGTAGGCACCCAGGATGAGGGGAAACCATATATGATAGTAGCTTATTTCAAAATATTTTTGGTTGTTTATAAAATTTGGGCAAGACATTCAACCTCTTTGTACCTGTTTTTGATCTGCATAATAATAATAATAATAATAATAATAATAATAATAAATAACCCAACCAAGCAGGTTGTGATGAAGATTCAATAGGAGGACGACTATATGAAGACCAAGGCTGCAAGCACTGAGACTAGAAGACAGAAGAATTTCACCACATGAGTTTTCTGCCCTTTCTGCCTCCAACCTCTGCTTAGAGGCTAGAAAGAAAGAAAAGAATGCACAGCAAGATTGTGTATGGTTTTCTAAGAGTTACAAATGATTCCCAGGTGATGTGTCTCCTTGACTTTTACCCTCCTTTTGCATTTCACCTCTAGATTGAACAGCAATGTTTTGCCATCAGGTTCACAGTGAAAATCTCCTGATTGGGTCACAATATGTCTTGTTGCACGGACTATGAAAAAATATGTTATCTTTTCCAAATAGGATTTCTCTTAATTTTTTTTATTATTTTTTATTTGTTCTTATTAATTATACATGACAGTAGAATAGATTTATGCATTTTGATAAATCATACAAAAATGGAGTATAATTTCTCATTTTTCTGATTGTACATGTTGTAGGATCGCATCAGTCATACCGTCATATATGTACATGAGGTAATAATGTCTGTTTCACTCTTCCATCCTTCCTATCAACATACCCCTTCCTCTCCCTTCACTCCCCTCTACCCAATCTAAGTAACTCTATTCTTCCCTAGCCCCACCCCCTTATTGTGAATTAGCATCGGTGTGCAGATGCTAATTCAAATAGGATTCTTATAGAATGCCAAAATTATGCTCAATTAGGATATTTTATTCTCATGACTGATATTTAATTGGCTCAGGATAAGATCAACAACAAATGGTAGAGAGACTCTGACCCTATTTGGCTACATTTTTTCCTATTCAAAATTAAAGCCTTGAGTAAGCTTGAAGAAATAAATCAGAAGCATGTTTGAGACAGCCTAGAAAAAGAGGTGGGAATAAACTAGACAGAAGAATTCTGCTCTGGCTTAACCTCTTAAGACTATGTAAATAGCAGACAGGTCACTTGCTTTCCTATATTTACATTTTCTCAGACATAAAATAAAAATGGGGGCGGGAGACATCTCTACCATCTTTCTTGAGTCATGACTATGTTCAAATAAAATAACATGAAATGAAGGTCTACGTAAACGTGGAGCACTGGGAAATCCCCAGTTCCAGTAATTCCCTGGTTCACAGGACCCTGAGGGAGAATCTTCCAGCTTCCATGCAACAATACATGTGTTCTCCAAGCAGTGAAACCATCACTCCCTCCCTCTGTTGGCAGGTTCTAGTGGTTCAAAGGCTAATGCTCATTGCCCTCCCCTTCCTGCTCTAAAACTACCATCATTACCTCTGAAATATATGATGGTGATCTGCCACTCTGGCTGGCTATTGTCGGTCTGCTGGTTCTCAGAGGAGCCTACGTTGACCTGGTGGTCATGGTACTCCTGATACACCTCTTCCAGTGTTATAATGCTTATTGTTCTCTATTAAAAATAGACCTGACCCAAATTCTTAAGTAGAAGGTTGAGATGGGAGATACAAGAAGGACATACAGGGTGTGACATCCTGAAGAGTGCCCTGGGCTGTGTTTAGCTGTCTAGGTTTATCATAAGAATTCTAACAACTTGGTGATGTAAAACAATAGAAATATCATCTCTCATAGTTATTAAGGCCTGGAGTCAGAGATCGGGTGTTGGCAGGGCTGTACCTCCTGTGAGGAAACTAGGGGACATTCCTTCCTTCCCTCCTCTGATCACTGTTGACATTTCTGTAGCTGTATTAGTCCAATCTCTGCCTCTGTCTTCACATCACTTCTCTTATTCTCATGTCTCTCTTCTGTGTTTCTCTTATAAACCCTGATAATCCAGGCTACCTCACCCTGTGATTTTTATCTTAATTTTTTATCAGCAAAGACCCTTTTTCAAATCACAAGTTCCAGAGATTAGTATGCAGATGCGTTTTCAGGGGCATCCATTCCATCCAGTATAGCCTGCTGCCTGGATTACAGATTACGGAGAGGCAAATAAGTCAAGAGTAACCCCTTAAGGGGCTGATAAATTAGTCCAAGGAAGAAATGATGCTGACTTGTTGTGGCAGAAGCCATTAAAAGTGATTATATTATTTTTTGCATTTTGAAGATTGAGCTAAGAAGATAAGTTGTTGTACTGGATGTGGGTCACGAGAAGGAAAGAAGCACCAGAGGGATCCAGTTTTAGGCCTGAACAACAACAGAATAGGGTTTTCACTTATTGAGGTGTTCATCAGTTGGAAAAGAACAGCTTCAAAAAGAACATGAGGAGTTCAACTTGATGCATTAAGTTTGAGAGGTCTGTTGTGCAAAAAGTAGAAATATGAGGTAGTAGACACAAGTTTATGCATGAGAATAAAGGAGACTCAGCTTCTAGGAACCCACAGCTGTAGTTTGGGGGACACTCTTGGAGGCAGACAGTAATAATCCATCTTGATAAGAACTAAAGAAGAGAAGGAATCTAAGTCCCATGGGACCTTGAGAAAGAGAGCATGAAGTTGGGTTTAAAGGTTTTGGTGGAATTCCAGGAGGAACTCCTCAGGGGTCCCTGAGAATCTTCATTAGAGGAAGGTCACCCTGAGTGCATCAAGAGGAAGAGAAGGAGCAAGAGGGAGGACTGTGGCAGTAGAGATGGCACCAGTGCAGTCTGTTCTGTGGGACAATCGCCCTAGCCCAAGGCAGTTTTGCTCCAAAAACTTGTCAGTGCCTAGGGAACCTGGCCTGCTCACACCCAGGGTGGGATATTTTCCCACCAGGAGCAGGAGAGAATGTTCCTGCAGAAACTGGGGATTCATGCAGGCTTCACCCTCAGCAATGGAGGAAGGAGAGTTAGAGAACTTGAGACAATAAGGTTGCAAGAACCTGGGAGAAGCCATAAGATTCCCAAAGAACCATAGGAAGATGTTCAGGGCTGACCTTCTTGCATATCTGCTACTGGAAGACAAAAAATTCCTGCCCAGTTCCTAACTTGTGTGACCCTTTATGTTCTAGCCTTTGTGACCTGTGGTCAGTATAGCATAGGCAAATGTCCAGAGGCATGAAATGCCTTGGCAGACACAAAATACTGCAGGGTACTATTGCAGCCAAATTCGAGCTCAAATTACTCCACTTGGTAAATGGAATTTAGTCTTTTACTGACTACTGAGTTTTGATGAGTGGGTGTTAGAAGGCATACACACATAATTACATATCCCCTTTGAATGATAGTTTTTTATCTGTATTTACATGCATGTGTGCTTATATGTACATGTCTCAATATATATACCTCTAAAGTAAAATGAATTAAAAAGAAGGAAAGGAGAAAAATATTTATACCTGTCGTATATGCATCAGTTTTTCTTTGGCAGTCTTACATTTCTTTTCTAGGGAGAAATGGTCCTGAATGCTTAGAGCACTGCTTCTATAGCAACCCATGAAATGTGATTATTGCTCACAGCCAATGTTAAACTGACTGTCCCTCCAACATTAAATCCTGTCAGGATGCATTCAGGACATGCTGCTAAGACCTTTCCATTTAGTCAGTATTTTTGAATTTTGAAGGTCATAACACAGGAATTTTGAAGAAATTATATATGTGTATTATTTAATAATATATAATGTATAATATATATTTGTATATAATGTGTATATATATTTATATATATTTGAGCAGAAAAAATATAATATATATTATATTTAAATGCATATATATTTATATAAACAAATATGTATTTGTATATAATTTATACATATATTTTTATATATTTGAGCAGAAAAAAAAAGCTGAGCAGGAAAAGAGCAGAGACACTGTTAGATGATCTTGAAGCTATGCGGTGGGCTGCCTTCTTCTGACCTACCATCAATAATCTCACCTCCTATACTTTTGATCAGGTGTGCCTAGAGGTACACTCCTCAGCAAAGCAAAAGACCTCAGAGACAAAAGTTGAAGACAGCAATATTCACTAAAATTTGCAAATTGACAACAATGCTGTCAGGTGTAAACATGAGTCAGTTTGATAATGTGGCTATTTTGACTTTTATCCAGTTTTACATATTTTTAAAGGGTCAGGTTAAAGAAATAAGCAAAGACGAGTCTTGACCAATGTTAGATCTGAAAGGGGGCAAGTGCCTCTCAGAATCCCATTGTGGTGGTTCAATTCACGTCACCTGGATTGAGTTAAGGAATGCCCAGATAGCTGGTAAAACATTATTGGGTGTGAGGATGTTTGGAAGAGATTAACATTTGGATCAGTAGACTGAATAAGGAAGTCCACCCTCTCCAACGTGGGAAGGAATCATCTAACCACTGAAGACCAAAATAGAACAAAAAGACAGAGGAAAGGCAGTCCACTCTCTCCTTAGGAGTGGGGACATCCTTATCCTGTGAGACTATCAGAGTTCCAGGTTCTCAGGCCTTTGACTCTGGGAAATATGCCAGCAGCTCTCGTTTCCTCAGACTTTCTTCCTCTGGCTGAGTCACGCCATTTTTTCCCCTGGTCCTTGAACCCTGACTAAATGAAGCACCAGCCTTCCAGGTTTACATCTCACAGACTCGCAGACAACATATGATGCTACTTTCCAGCCATGGTAATTGCTTGAGCCAATCCCCACAATAAATCTCCTCTTATTTATTTCTACTGTCCATTTATATCCTTTGATTTTGTTTATCTAGAGAACAAATACACCCACATTGGGACATTTATCTTGTTTGTTAAAATGTGACAATGGCAATCTTTTTTGAATGATTAAGTGCATTCAATATTCCTTCATTTTTTTTCTGACTGCTTTTATTCTTCTCTGCTTTTCTGCCATCTTGCTGTCTTGCACCACTAAGTTACGCTGACTCCAATGTATCAGATAATTTTAGTTTTTAAAGGAAATTTTAAAAGGACTATGAGCCAATCCTGTCCTCTCTTCTGATTAGTAGGGACATCACTGTATTGATCCCATCCAGACTCTGTTGAAGCACTGATTTATGAGCAGCGATGAAGAAACACCACTCACAATAGGAAAAGTAGGTTTATAGAAATTTATTGACACACAAAAATCTGTTGTCCCTTGTAATCAGAGGACCAGCACTGTTTCAGTGTTCCTCAAGTCTAAAATATTGAAAATATAGTTCTGGAAAAATAATTTAAAATATTCTTTAAATATTTCATTTCTATCCTTTTCAAAGGGGATATATTTGAGAAAATATAAAAGCATTACAGAACATTTCTTATCATATAAAGCCACTTTATATAATAAAATAGGCAATGATAAACACATTTTTGCAAACATAAACACTCAGTTATATTAACAATAATCACCTAAGTATAACAGTTATGAACAGGCAAGCTGTATTTACAAAAAGTAGGTAAAAATGTAAAGTGTTTAAATGCATATCACTATGGTTGGTGATCGAGTGTACTCAGCTTTGTAACTGTGGTCATCTGAAATATTGTAATGGACAACCTAAGTCATTTGACAAAATTGATCAAACACCATAAAAGGTCACCACCACATATGCAGCCACCCACAGAGCCATGGTCTTGAGAAATTTATCTTTTATAAATACACAAAAATAACATTTATTTATTGAGAACATTTCAACACTTGCATGTACTAGATAATGCTCCACACAAAGTCAAAGTAATGATAATGTGCTTTCATAAAATCAAATTTATAAAAAAATGCATAAAACAAATCGTGGGGACTGCAGATGTAAGACCTAGAATCCAAAGGGCAACAAGCCTGGAGTTGATGTCCAGGGCAGCAGAGGAGACTCTGTCTCAGCTCTCCTTCTGTGTTTGCTCTATCCAGGCACTTGATTTACTGAATGGTGCCACCCACATCAAGGGCACATCTTCCCCACGTAATCCACTCATACTCACACATCATTCTGTCTGGAAACACTCTCACAGGCATATGCCAAATAATGCTTTATGAGACTTCTAGGTATTCATTCCACCTAACATGATGTAAACATTCTGCATACACCTGAAAATGCACTAGGCCCTTCTCCAGAATTCAGCTTTCTACTTCCTGAATTCCACCCTCCTTTTTTTCATAATAGTGATTGCCTACAGTTTGGGGGACTTTGACTCTCAGTATTTCAATATTTGGGATCTTAATTATTTGAGATTGTGATTTTTCAGAATTTTAGAATGTAGGCACTTTAGATAGAGCATTTTTAACATTTTAGGGATGTGGATCTCTTAGGATTTAAGTATTTAGGATGATGCTATTCAGGATGATGTCTTGTTGGATTATGATTGGCACTTCAGAGTCTTAGTTATGGTCCATAAATAGGAAAACTTCCTGGTAGGCACCCAGTAGAAGAGTGGTAGAAGACAGTAGAAGAGTGGGAGAGGTGAAATTAAAACCAACAGGAATAATGTGACATCACTGTATTTTGACATTCTCAGACCCTGGTATATGGTCAGAAATTGGCCTTTAGTGACCAACATTGACTCAAAAATGAGATCCTGGTACCTGGTACAGTGAATGTGGCACGTTCTGGGATATCCCAGAGGGCAGAGTCAAAAGAGTCCTGGCAGGAAGCATGGGGCCCAAGGAGAAATTTGGGGTCTGAAGTTTCCTCTGAAGTCTGCCCCCTTCTCTAATTCATTTTTAATCTTTTAATGTTTTGGGTAAGACAAAACTAACACACAGGAAATGCCAAAGAGCAGTGGGTGACAGTATATGAATGAGATGAGTCAGATGAAGTTGTTCAACTGTTAAGGATTGTATTTGTGGTGTCCCCTAAAAGCATATGTGTAAGACGATGCAAGGATCAAGGTGGACTGGTTGGACTATAAAAGTTGTAACCTTATCAATGGATGAATCCATTGATATAGATTAAGTGGGTGGTAACTGTAGGCAGGTGGGGAGTGACTGGAGGAGGTAGCTCATTTGGGGCATGCCTTTGGGGTTTTGTATTTTGTCCCTGGTAAGCATAACTCTCTCTGTCTGCTTCCTGATTGCCAAGCTCTGAGTTGCTTTCCTCCTCCACCTGTTTCTGCCATGGTATTCCTCCTCACCTCAGACCCAGAGCAAGTGAGTCAGCCCTGTATGGACAGACCTTTGAAACTGTGAGGGACAAATACATTTATCCTCCTTTAAGATTGTTCTTGTCAGGTCTTTTGGTTGCAGAGACCACAAATTTGGCTTTATCAACACCTAAGCAAAATATTAAAGAAGTCTGTTTTTAAAAGATTCATCCCATAAAACTTGAATCTTATAGATCAAATTACATATACCGCTATCTAGCATATCTGTTAGATGAAACCTTAAGGTAGTGTTCTATCACCATTTCTCTGCATCTCCCACCATCTTCCCTGTCCTGATCATCTCCTAATTCCTTTGTCAAAAGCCTACCCCACCTCAATTAGGAGTGTACAAATTAATTCCAGATCCTGGATTCTTTTTCTTCCTCCAAGCTTGGAAAAATAAAATGGGACCTTGGTGGTTATTCTAGACATTGAATGGAGTTTTCCAGAGAGGTAAGAGCCTCTCCCATAGACGGGGAAGGCAGCATCACAGAGCCATTTTAGCCTCATGAAAAAATGAGACCCAAACATTTCGAGTTAGAAATAAAAATACTGCAATCAATATAGCAAGATCCCAACCTCTTCATAGCTCACGGTTACCATTGCCTAGAGTATCAACATTGTTACACAAGGACTTAATTTCCCCCCCTTTGCTTTCCAAATCGGTGGTTATGTTCTAGTCCCCAATGCTCAATTTGGAAAGATTCAATGAACCTGTACATTGAAATGAATAACACCACAATCAGATCCTGAGCCCTCCTGAAGCTGTTAAGCCTCAATATATGTTTTTAATATTAGTTGATGTAGATTTAATATAAACCAAGTATCCTAGTTAATTAAATGTGTTGCTAGGAATATTTTCAAAGCTTAATTCAAAGTCATATTCAATGGCCTTGGGTACCATTTTAATATCACCAGAGTATTACTGGTTCATCATGGATGAGTAATAAACACTAGGAAATCGACAATGAATAGTGTGCATTTGCCTCATTTCCCCAATACCAGCTATTTACAAAATAAAAACACTGAATCTTTAGGAGTTATCTTTCTTTTCCTTCCTCAGAATCATAACTAAAATATAAGTTGTAGTGTTCTACAGCACACTAGGGTGACAGTAGTTTACAATAATTTATTGTTTATTTTATAAAGAACTAGACAGGAGGAATTCAAGGGTTCCTAACACAAGTTAGTATTAAATGTTTAAGGAGATAGAAATGCTAATTACTCTGATTTGATCATTACATATTGCATTCATGCCTTGAATGATCAACACTGTACTCCCTAAATATGTGTAATTATTATGTGTCAATTAAAAATGTAAAATGATACTGTGCCAAAGCAAGTGAGAAAAGCAAATTTGCTAAGACTACACCTTAGAGATTTCTGTCCCGTAGAGGATAATTGGCACAATTTGGAAACAATTGTGATGGTTGTAATGGAGCTGGGGGGTTAGGTAAGAGCTATGACTTTAAGTGGGTAAATACCATGGATTCTGATAAGCATTTTAAATGCACAAGATGACCCTCAAAACAAAGAATGGTCCCATCTAAAATGCCAACAGTGTTGAGAGAGAGAAACCCTGCAGAAGGTTACACATTTGCTGAGTGTGAGATGTCCCAGATGTGTTGCAGGCAGCTGCTCGTAGAGAAAACACAGGCTTCCTCTCCTGAAGTGTGAACACCCTGGCACTCTGGCTCCGAGGCACGGGTGCAAGACTCGATCTTTCAAGCAGGGGCTTCTGCCCAGCTTTCCTCTTTAGGCTCTCTCCTGGTATTCTTAGGCAGATTGAAAACTTTCACACTTATCTCTGACAGGCACTACTGAAACTTAATGTGAATCAGACCTAGCCCATTCATCTTAATTATCCAAAATACATATATACCTAAGTCTTTTCAGCTTTGTCTCCCTACTTATACCATATGCTTCTTTTCTCTCTTGTCTGACAAGAGATGTGTCTCCCGAGGATTCAATATACAAGTAGCCCCAAAATAAAAGTTCAAGATACATGCATTTGGGGATGGAATGCACATACTTACTTACATTTATTTGTTTATCTTTGCTTCAGTTTTTAATCATTTGTTTCCTTGAAGAAACAAAACGAATGGACAAAAATAAAAGAAAAATGATGGAACACATTAAAAACAAATCAACATGCAAATAAAATCCATCCTTGATTAAGCTTGGATTCATGATCTTGTAGCATTTGAAAACCTGGCAGAAGAAATTATTTACTCACTAAATAAACCTTTAGACAATAGCTACTGTGTGACTGGCTGTTGAGAACCTAGAGATGAATGAATAGTTTTCTCTTTTGAAGCACAAGGTATACAAATATGAGAAGGTAAATAACCATTTAGATGGAGTTGGGATAACCTAACACATCCACAGTATTGTTGAGTCCAGAGGGAGGAGTGGTGGCTGAGTTTGGGAGAACTTTGAGAATATTGTGTGTAGATAGATAAGTAGAAACTTTCCAAGTAGATAATAATATAAAAGAACTACCTTCAAAAGAGATATGTAAAACCATGTGTAAAAATAATCATTAATTGTCTGATGAAATGAAAGTATCAGATGAGTTGTCAGAGTAAAGCTGAATTTCTAAATTAAAGATGAATAATGAAGGACCTTGTACGCCATGCTTAAGGCTTTGACTTTTGCCTAATATCATTATTTACAAAGGGGAGCTGTCTTTCCTTAGTTACAAGGCCCCAGATAGAAATGTTTATACCTGGAGAAAGTTTTGGAGGAGGATTTCGATAGGCGAGGTAGTCAGAATTCAAACAAGAATTGGTTGCTTCTCATTGTGTTTCATCAGGCACAGAATCCACAGGTCTAAATGTTATTGTTCTCTATGCAACTGAGAGACAGGCAAGGAGGGAAAATGGACATCATTGCACAGGTACTAGCAGAGAGCTTTCTTTGAGAGCTGGCTCACCCGTTAGAGAGCACCTGTCTTTTCCTGTGGCAGGAATGCACGGGGATGTGTGTCCACTGTGGAGGCTGCAGGGATGAACAGAACCCTCCAGAATCCACACTCTACTTGCTGTCCATCACTCCCTGCTTTCTGTCTTCCTCTGATAGACTGAATAAAGGGAAGCAGGAGCTACAGGCCTCCCAGAGCTATAAGAATAGGTAGGAATGAATAATAGGACCTAGATGTGGCTGAGAGGCTGGCATTAAACCTGGTCCATCACTTTTGGATTATTTTCTTCTAACAACTGAGGTTCTGTCTTGTCAACTTTTCTCTTTTTATTGAGAAGAAATTCCTTATTCCCTTTTTCACCTCCCTACCATTCTTTTAAAAGTAAAGAGTTTTTGATTGGTTATAAAAATAGTTCGTGCTTGTTCATGAAAATGTTGAGATATCCAGAAAGATATAAAGAAATAAAAAACAAATCAACCATATTCTTAACTTTCAGAGACAATCACTGTGAATATGGGGTGGTGGTATAATCAGCTGAAGACTCCATAGTCAATTTCGCATGATGTTCAAGGGTAATTTGATATTTTTCTATTTTGCAGAGATCCTATCACTTAACACAAGAATTAAAAGGAAAGAAAAGCAGGCCACTGCTGCCACAAATCTTTGTCTACCTTCTTTCAGGAAACCCGACATAAGGCAATACTTAGTTAGGTCCCACAAGATGTGTACCTCAAGCTCAGCATGAGGCATTTAGTGTATCTTCAGATGTGGCAGCAAGCACGTGGGTGGGCATGTGAGTGGACTGTTATGAGAGTAGGAGTTGTTTTCTTAAGAATTCAGGCTCTTGTGTAGAATGCAATGTCTGTGGAAGACTGTTATGGTTTAGGAATTAGGTGTCCCCTAAAACTCATATGTGAGACAGTGTAAGAAATTTGAGAGGTAAAATGAGCCTTTACCTAATCAGAATATTAATCCACTTGAATGGATTAACTGGGTGGTAACTGTAGGCGATGGTTGGAGGAGGTAGGTCAACTGGGGCATGCCTTTGGGTCTGTATTTTTTTCCCTGATGAGCCAAGCTTAGTTTCTCTCTGCTTCCTGATTGTTATGCTCTCAGCTGATTTTCTCCTCTAGGAACTTCCGCCATGGTGTGCCGCCTCACTGCAGCACAGAGCAATGGGGATGGCCCTCTACGGACTGAGACCTCTGACACCATGGGCACCAAATAAACTTTTCCTTCTTCAAAATTGTCCTTTTGGTTGACTAAAACAAAGACAATGACTGCCTGGTCAATATTCCACATGGTCACTGGCAAAAAAATCACAGACCAATTTTATTTGTAATTCACCTTTTCTCCAATTTTAGTACAGACTTAATAATAGGAATAGTAGGCTGGATTGATCTTCAATTGTTAAATGGGTTTCCTTTCATTCATCAACTGATAGAATTTAGAGAATGTTCCCTTCACGTCTTCCAGTGACACTTGAAGCCACATCCTCATTCATAAGGTCATAAATTGCCCTTGTTAGACACAAGTTCACTGAATGAGAGCCTGTAGTTCAGTCACTTCCCAGCAACTCTGAGAAACTGTGAGCAGCTGCTGGACAGGACCAGCTCCAGGGAGGGCCAGCAATCATCAAAATGATCTGCAGAGCTGTCTGTGCCCATCCATTCTCCAAACTTGATCTCCTAAAATATTCACTTTGGTGGCATTTAGAGGCTCCATGTTCAATGCCAATGAGGAAGAAGGAAAGAAAAGATGGTGTGGGGAAGATAGGAAGTAATACTTGTCAGTTATCATTTTTTACCTAGCTTTCTAAAATCAGTAGACTGAGCTATAAATAATGCCCAGATAGTGTGAATAGCAACATGCAGTTCTGGGTTATCATGCTAGATCCCTTTGGGTTTTCCTAAGATCTGCATGCTCCTGATTCATGCATGTAGTACAGTGACTTGGAACCGCATTTCTACTGCTTTCCTATCAGACTGCAGCTGTTTCCACTGAGCACTGAAACCCCCTTTTGATGAAGTGAACTTCTCTGCTATTCTCTATAATCTCCATTGGCTAGGCACTGGTGGTATTAGATGAAGAACCACTTGGCCTACCCTTAAAATCCTAAAATCTGAGCTCTTGAGACATTTTTTCTCAAGCCCAGTGTTACCTCACCCCCTTCCCATGGAGCATTGCAGGGCAAGGGTGCCTGGTGACAGACCCAGAATTTTACCATTCAACAGTCAGAGGTGTTCCAGGTCTTCACTTAACAAGTGAAACCACTGACTCTGACCTCTGACCAAGCATTGCTCTTGCTCCTAAAGTCATTTGGAGATGAGGAAAGCATGGACAAGTCCAAACTCTGTGATCATGGCCTCTAAGCCTACCATACATACTGACATAGCCAGCTCTGCAGGTGAAAATCAGGTGAGAACCTCAGGGTTGTGCTTATTATCAGCCAGAGGAAATGGACACCAGCTTCATAGTTTCTCAAACTCCTGTGACAGTTCCTTTCTTGGATGTTGTACTAGTCCACGTTTCCAGGTTTCCTTAGGTTTCACACTAAGGAAAGGGTGAGTTCCCAGAAAAGCAGGCTGTTGGTACCCAGCCAACAAATAGCCCAGACATAGTCTCACTACAGCCCAGCCAGTCAGAGGGAGCTGGCTAGGTCAGAGTTCCTACTACACCTTCTACCCTCTCCACCTGCTAGTCACTGACTTCTAGCTATAGCCACAGGCTGGACCATTCTGTGAGGCTGAAATAAGACTGAAACAATGGAGATGGGAAGGAGGTATGCATTCAAACCTATTAAAGAAATAGAATTGATCAGCCTTGGTGACTGCCTGGATGCTTTGGACAAGGAAACTGGGGAAACAAAGTGTGCTAATTTATTTATAAATTTATTAAATATATTGTTTATTATTTTAAATGTGTTATTAACATTTATTTATTGTCTACTATATGCCAGGCACTACACACTGAAGGTCCAGCGGTGAACAAAACAGACAAAACCTCTGCCATTGGATAGTTTTTATTCTAATAGAAGGAGAAAGACAACACACAAGAAAAATAAGCAAAATATACAGCATGTTTTATGGTCTGAGAGGAAAATTAAATCAAGGTAGAGAGAGAGGGGAGACATTGGGAGGGTTGGATGTGGGTGGAAGAAAGGCCTATGGAGAGGCGACATTTCAACCCACACCTGAGAGAACCGCGCAGACAGGAATTCAGTTTTAGGAAGAAAGGGGATGAACAAAGGTCCTCAGGTATAGGTGCCCTTGGCATGACAAGAAAAGGAAGGGGGACACTGTGGCTGACATGTAGTGAGAGCTGCGATCCAGGTAAGGGTGAGCTAAACCTGACCCTGTCTTTATACACTTCAGTAAGGATTTTGGTTTTAACAAGGAGAGGGATGGCAGATCCCTGGAGGATTTTGTTCTCAGCACTATGATTGTTCAATAGCAATTACAAGATGCCAATGATTATATGATTTGGAAATACTGAACTATGAAGAAAAAATAAACGTGTTTTAGAGGTGGGGAAATGATTGTTTTAGAAGGGTCAAGGATAAGAGGATCATAAGAATGCCAGATGCTCCTTTTGAGTTGTTTAAGAGGAAATCTGAAGATTTACTGGTAGGTTTAGCAAATATGGGTGCTTTTAGCAGCTTTTTTTTTTTCTGTTGTGTCCAAAATATCTGACAAGAATAATTAGAGGAGGAAAAGTTTATTTGGGACTCACAGTTTCAGGGGTCTCAATTCATAGATGGCTGACTCCATTGCTCAGTGCCCAAAATGTGGTAGAAAATCATGGTGGAAGAGTATGGTGGAGGAGGGTGGCTCAGGACTTGGCACCAAGAAATAGGGAGAGAGCTTTGCTTAACAAGGACAAAATGTAAGCCCCAAAGACATCCCCCACAAGTGACCCACCTCCTCCAGCCACACCCTATCTGCCCACAGTTACCATCTAGGTAAGCCCTACAAGTGGATTAGCATACTCATTAGGTTGAGGCTCTCATAACCCAATCATTTCACCTTTTGCATTGACTTACACACAGGCTTTTGGAGGATACCTCATATCTAAACCATAGGCTAATAATAAGTAACAAACTTATAAAAAATTAGAACGATCCCAGAAGACAATAATACAACATGAGAAATGACTTCTAGACACATGCCTTTGAGTAGGGAAGAGGAAATGGAATTTGGGATCTTGGACATGGGCTGGATCAGGCTTTCTTAGGAATAGGTAAAGACCATTTTCATTAATAGAAAAGGAGAGGGTAGAGACAGAGCTAAGTAAATAGCATTGTGATGGGAAATTCTGGAAATTTTCTGATTGCTTCTATTTCCTCAGTGATATGAAAGTCATCCATTGAGCAGGATAAAGGAGGAGGAGATGTTGGTGGTTAGAAGGGAGAGAAGGAATGAAACAGTCATTCTTTTAACTTTTGATTACTGTGACCAAAATGCCTGACTAGATCAACTTAGAGGAGGAAAGATATATTATGGCTCATGATTTCAAAGGTTCAGTACATGGTTGCCCAGCTCCAAAGTAGAAAAATATCATGGCAGAAGGGTATGGCAGAAGAAAGCTGCTCAGCTCATGGCAGCACGGAAGGAAAGGGACAGAGAGCAAGTGGCCAGTGACAGATATTGTTCCCAAGGCCTCATCATCAGCTACCTACTTCAGCCGTGCCCTACCTGCCTACTGTTACCACCCGGTACTTCATTCAAATTATTAGCCCATCAGTTGGATTAATCCACTGATGAGGTTATAGCTCATCATTTCACCTCTGAACATTAGAGCATTGCCTAACATGACAGGATTTGAGGACCATTCACATCTAAACAATCGCAGTCATTTTGGAGAGGGAGAGAGTAAAATCTAGTTATGATTACTTGCTGTTATTAAGGGGCACCTTGAGTGTCCAACTCATAAATTTAAATTGATACCGGATAGCATGATTTTTTTTTTCTCTCTTCAGTCGAGTTCATCTATGTAGTGCTTAGGCTGAGTGGAAGAGAATTTAAGAAAGGATGGGGTTGATTGTAACAATGGGACAATGGGTCCAGGCAGTGGGGGAACCTATGCAGGGAGTGATCATTTTAAATTGGATTAGAGAAGAAGTGAGGGAAGGCATGTGAAGAGAGACTAAAACCATGGTAGAACAAATAGCTTATATATAGGAAATGGTAAATACAGAGTAGGCTTCTTGACATTGAAATTATATAGGTGTCAGTTACTGATAATGCTAAAACCTGAGACATTCTGAATTTGAGCGATTTACAAGACATTCAGATTGAGATCACCAGGATTAGTTAGCCAAATGGATCAAGGAGGCCAGGGCAGAAGATACAGGGCTGGTGTTTGTTGCAAGTGATGTTTGAAACCTTGGTAGTGGAGTCATCAGAATTGTTCAGGAGACCAGAGAAGGAGAAGTCATCAACTTCACTTGTCTATTGGTTTGAGAAAGAGGACACCAGGCTTTCTATCACCAGTAATCAGAAGCAAAACTAAAATCTTTGGAGAGATGCAGTCCATGTTCTTACACACGTACTGAAGTAAAGTAGCTGAGATGAAGTTCCACCAAGTTGTAGAATTTGGGACTCAGTCTTCATTTTCAGACATCCCTGTTTGCAATATTTTTGCCAGAAAGCTACACTGGCATTTTACCTTCCCCAAATTTCAAATTTTATCAATGTAATTACTTATTAAAATTGCCCATCTGGATCAGAAGACTGTGAAGCCTCAAACTTGAGCTCCTGTTCTTTGGCAAAGGAAAACAGAACTGTCTGCAAACAGTTGGACCCATGGAGAATCCTGCAATTAAACAAAGCCTGAAGCACCAGAGATTTTTAGAATATTTCCCTGCAATGGAACTCAATTTTTTATTGATCTCCTTTAGGAAAGGGCTAATTATTTTTTATTCTCTTGACTGAATTACCAGCAGTGTGTTTTCTCAGGCTGATTGCTTATATGCATGTATATCACATTGCATTTCCTGGTGAGTTCATTGTCTTGCCTCAACACAGACAGCCTTGAACTTCTTACTTCCAAGTGAAGTCACCACCACCAACACTTCTTTTGCTATTTTACCTTTGAAGCACCGTAAGGGAAGAGGGAAATGAAGTTTGAGCTCAATTCATGAGGATAAAACACATACCCTATAGCTTCTTCTTCCTCAAATATTTACACAGCTGAATCACATGGAAGACTTTTTATCTTAATTGAAGAATAGATATCTGCCCCCTTTATGTTTATTTTCTCCCCATACAGTCCTTTTTTATTATTTGTTCTAATTAGTTATACATGAAGCAGAATGCATTTTGACTCATTGTACACAAATGGAGCACTTTTCATTTCTCTGGTTGTACTCAATGTAGAATCACCTCATTCATGCAATCATACAGGTACAGAAGGTAATAATGTCCTTCTCATCCACCATCCTTTCCACCCCACACTCCTCTGCCCTCTCTTCCCTCTGCCCATCAAAAATTCCTCTATTCTTCCCTTACCTGTTCGCCCCGCCACTATGGACCAACATCTACATATCAGAGAAAACATTTGGCCTTTGGTTTTTTGGGATTGGCTTATTTCGCTTAGCATGATATTGTCTAACTCCATCCATTTACCGGCAAATGCCATAATTTCATTCTTCTTTAAGGCTGAGTAATACTCCATTGTGTATATATACCACAGTTTCTTTATTCATTCATCTATTGAACGGCATCTAGGTTGGTTCCACAGTTTAGCTATTGTGAATTGAGCTGCTATAAAACTGATGTGGCTGTGTCACTGCAGTATGATGATTTTAAGTCTTCTGGGTCAAATGGTGGTTCCAGTCCAAGTTTTCTAAGGAATCTCCATACTGCTTTCCATATTGGTTGCACCAATTTGCAGTCCCACCAGCAATGAATGAGTGTACTTTTCCCCTACATCCTTGCCAAAATTTATTCTTGCTTGTATTCTTGATAATTGCCATTCTAACTAGAGTGAGATGAAATCTTAGAGTAATTTTAATTGCATTTCTCTGATTTCTAGAAATGTTGAAAATTTTTTCATATATTTATTGATCACTTGTATATCTTCTTCTGTGAAGAGTCTTCTCAGTCCCTTAGTCCATTTATTGATTGTAGTATTTTTTTTTTTGGTGTTAAGTTTTTTGAGTTCTTTATATATCTGATGTGCATATGGTAAAGATTTTCTCCCATTCTGTAGGCTCTCTCTTCACGTTATTGATTGTTTCCTTTGCTGAGAAGGAGCTTTGTAGTTTGAATCTATCCCATTTATTGATTCTTGATTTTATTTCTTGTGCTTTAGAAGTTTTGTTAAGGAAGTCAGGTCGTAAGCCAACATGATGAAGAAATTTTGGGGGATATATAATGGATTTATTATTTTTTAAAATTTTTTATTTGTTCTAAAGAGTTGTACATGATAATAGAATGCATTTATACATTTTAATAAATCATACATAACTGGAGTGTAATTTCTCTTATTTCTGATTGCATGTTGTAGGATAACAACAGTTATGGAATCTTATTTGTACATGAGGTAATTAATATGTTTCACTCTACTAATCTTTTGGGCCTACATTTTCTTCTATTAGGCACAGGGTCTGTGGTCTAATTCCAAGGTCCTTGATCCATTTTGAGTTGAGTATTTTGTATGGTGAGAGATAGGGGTTTAATTTCATTTTGTTGCACATGGATTTCCAGTTTTCCCAGCACCATTTGTTGAAGAGGCTATATTTTCTCCAATGTATGTTTTTGGTAAATCTGTCTAGTATGAGATGGCTGAGAGGAGTGACAGTAGCATTAGATTTGTCCTAGGCAGTGTCCCAACAGTCAGACAGGCTAGCCTAGCTTTAAGCAGACCATTCTAAATGGTCACCAGCAAACCTGGTATTGCCGGATTGATTTTGCTGAAGGTCTTTCTTCCAACTAGCCCCACATTCTCAGTTTCATTAACTGATTTGATATTTACAGAGTATCTATTTCATGCTAGGCTCTATTCTAAGAGCTGAAATTGTAAAAATGATCAAAAATATCTCAATACCCCTATCCCACTGAAGCTTATGGTCTGGTGGTGGGAGAGACTAAATTAAATGCATGAGGAGGTATAATGTCCCATAGCAACAAATACTGTGAAGGAGTGTAAAACAGACAGATTGACAAGGATGGAGGATGGTACTATGGAAGGCACCAGAAATCTGTGAAGAGGTGACCCTGTATTATACTCCTTGACTTTCAGGAACCCTGGTCCCCCTCTCAATCGATGGAGAAAAGATATGAGCAGTCCAGTTCCTAGGAAACACACACTTTGTAAACGCACATATAAGAAAATATGAAATATTCTTTAGAGCTACGTTCTTCATTATTTTCCTTAGAATCTGAAAAGCCTTTATTATAGACCAGGAGTTCTTAAAATCTTTGGTAAAGGTCCTCTTGGAGAATCTAATCAATGAAAGTTATACCCAGAGAAATGTATTTGAGCTCACCAGGGCAATTTTATGTACAGCTTTAGGGTTTCATGGGTTCTTTGAAGTCTCTCATGAACTCAGAGACTTCTATTTATGGTAATAATGGAGATAGAGCTATAATTTTTGAAGGCTTACTAGAAGTCTGCTAAAGCTATTATTTATTATTTCATTTAATCCTCACAAAATGACCATATGTAACTTTCTTGGTTATTCTGCCAGTATATTGACAGTTGAGGAAACTGAGGCTCTGAAAGGCAAATGAGGTCACAGACTAATTAATGACAAATCCCAGTGTGACTCTAGAATCATGGTCACACATACTAAGCTCTCAGACTTCCACCTTTTCTTTGTTAACTTTTTATTTTGAAATACTTTCGGGTTTACAGAAGAGAAATGCACTGGTCCGAAGACCTCTAGTTGACACTTCATCCAGCTTCCCCTAAGGTTAGCATCTCAGGTGACCAAACCTCATTTATCAAAACAGCAAACAATTATAGCAGCCAACTTAATTAAAAGGAAGGTAAGAAAAGTGCTGAATAAGCATCTGCTAGAACCACAAGCACAGCTGCCTCGGTTTGCTGACAAAAGGTCCCAACAACTGAACTATCTGTAAAGTTCACCTGACTTTAGCATTTTTGGAACTCACTAGAGCATCAAGGAAAGTCTTATGGGATTCAGTATTATTTTTAAGGATTAACAAAAATTTTCTGCTAGTACTATTTTGCTTCTAGGATAGGAGGAGGTTCAGTAGTACCTAGGAGGGAGAATTAGACTATTAGGGAAACTATGGAGTTATAATGGCCGAGAATATATTCTCCAGAACAAGGCCTGGATTCGAGCTTATTAGCTCTGCAACCTTTGGCATGTTACTCATTGTCTTTGTGACTTCATTTTGTCTCTACAAAATTAGAAGAACAATCATTCTACCACTCTAAGTAATGTTGAGAAGGTCAACTTCCTTAATATACAGTCCGGACATTTAGAACAGTTCCTGAAATGGGGTGAATCCTTTATCACATTTAGTTAAGATTATAACAGAGATATTATACACAATATGCATTCCATATCTTTTATTATAAAAGTATAATAACATAGTAACTCATCAAGAATGCTCTCAAAGTCCGGCATCAGTTTCTTTACCATGTAGTTATTTTTGTCCTTGGATTTCTAGTAAGTCCATTGGGATAAACATTGGAAGGGTGCCCAAGGAGTTCATTGTCGCTTTCTCATCGATCTGTCCTCCCCTCCCCTGTTTCTTCAGCGTTCCTACTGAGGCTTATTCTTCCAAATCCCAGCTCTAGGGCCCTGGTATATACTTCAGTTTGTATAAGACAGAGAGAACTCTATTTTGTTTATTGATTTTCTTTTAGAATAACTTTAATATGTTATTGAACTAAAAAAAAAAACCTGTTTCACTCAAATGAGGATGTAACATAATAAAAGGCATGGAGGTGACTTCTCCTCTCTGTCCTCTGTATTTGAGCTTCACAATGACAGAGTCTGACTGCTTCCCCAGTAGACCCTAGATAGAGCAGGGTGGAAAGGATTGTTAAATAAGGGCATCATAAATGTCAGGTAGGCTCTAACTCCATGGAAAGTGAGGCAGAGACTGTATCTTCACCTCATTCTCATTTTTGAATGCAGCATCTGGGTCTTGCAAGTTTCAATTCTAAGGCTTCTAGAATAAGGTCTCTGGAAAGTGGTTTACTCCTCTCTAATGCTGTGGAAGAGTGAGAACCAGTCTCCCTCCATGAAAGAATATTACTGAATCCCAATCCTGGGTGTGACCAACTCTCTTCATCTTCTCGTCCAATGTATTGCCTCCTCATTGAGGAAACGACATACGACATAATTCTTCCCTGGTCCTGCTTTTTTGTTCAGGATCATGGAGGCTCTGAGATTTTACCTAATAAGTTTGCCTGCTAGGGTGTCATACATGTTTATAGAAGACAAAAGGTGACTGGGTCAGAAACAAACGATTTTATTATTCACGTCACGACTGATAACGTGAACTTCAGGTTCACATTGGTGCATCATGTTCCTCACTCAAATGAGAGTGATGCGGAGGTGGGCATGGTGCAAGACTCTGGGTTTATATCAGCTGTGGAACCTGAGAATTAGTAAACCCCAATTTTACAGAGAAGCTTCTAGCAAACACGCCCACTCTTTAGAAGATACATTATCTTTGTTTTTCTGGTCAGGAAACAAATGTATCCTCTTTCTCACAGGGAAGTATTATTTTTATTTTTGAAGGTTGTTTGCTATACCAACTTTCTTGTAATATATGCTGGAAATAAGATGTCAATGCCTCATTACAAAACAAGCAGGCATTAGAAATTCAAGACACCCACAGAGAATTATCTTTCAACAGTTTTCCAAGGAACTACTGGCTAATGGTGATGACTGTTATAGAGTTAGCACTCTGCTGCTCTCCTCCATCAAAGAACAGATCGCCAGGTGCTAGTCCTGGGACATCTGGGCATTTTGAGAGCAATAAGCATGTTAAGAAGTCCTTACTTCTTAGGTCTGATGCTGTGGACCATAGGCTTCTTAGGGTATCTAAAACCTCCTGAACTCAGGACCAGAGAATTCATCAGTTGTAAATCATCTATTCAGTATTTTTTAATTTATTCTTCACAATCAGGGAGGCAATCAGACTCTAAGACTATACAATGCATTTCACAAAGAGGTCCTTGACAGGAACTCTGAAATCATTGTACTCTGACAGAATGATTCATCTTTTAACAGTTTCTCAAACCTTTAAAACATTATGTTTCTACAAGGTGTCTTTTAAGGTATTTTCCCCTAATTCCCTCAACCCACCCCATGGAAATTTAATCTCACAGACTCAATAATATCAGTTTTTATACTGTGTCTCCCTATAGGAGCACAAACCATTGTGATATCAAAATTTCCTGGTGTACTCAAGAACCAGTTTCCACATGCTTGGAAATGATATCCTCTATATGAAGAATGCATGATATAGAAATTCCATGTATTTGTCCAGGACCCCTGATAATCAGATACCAAGACAAATTAAATGTGAAAAGATTTTATTTAGAGAAATATTTGTGTGAACATGTATGGAGCAAGACCCCACTGAATGTGGTAGTTAAATGTGTACCAAACATCATTCATAGATAATTGGCACATGTAAATATCTAATGCCTGCTGTCTGCCACTTCTTGGCATGACTTTCCCTCTGTTCACATGTGGACATGAAACCCCTCCTGATGGATTTGGCTTGGACCAGAAATGCATGGACCAGAACCAAGACATTCTTGAGGCTTGGATGGTCCCTATGTGTGGCCCAGGCTCTTTTACAACATGAATTTCAGAGTTTTTCCACAATGCATACTCCTGAGGTCATTTCTCCCTCATGAGTAAAAGAAGATGGCGTCTCCCTTGACAAAAGAGACTCTAGGAATATGCCTAAGAAGCTCACTGCTTACCTGTTAAGGAGAAGCATTAATTTGTTCCTTTATAATTCTTCTGTTCCCTTTCCCCAATCTAGGTACCCCATGCTGTTTGCATTGCGGATTATGGGCAGATTCATGGTCTTTTCTTCCATACAAATCAATTAAAATAAAAGGTTGAATCCCTTATGTCTCCCAAAATGCATGGAGTTGGTTAGCAGAGCTAAGATTTATGGGATTCCCACTAGCACTTGCTTAATCCTTACAAATTTTATCTCACTTCATGATACCTTCCTCTATTCAATGTCATATGTAAAAATATTTCTAACCTCATCAAAACCTGGGTGTCCTTTCCTTCTTTTTCTGCCAGGTGGTCAATAATTTAGTACATGCTTCCTCAGCAGTTTTTAATCTGCCAAAAAATTGCTCCACAGCAGCAGCTACTTAAGTTTCATGATTTTACACCTGGTACCACTTCTCAACTCTCCACAATTTCCTGCATTTTCTAACTTCAGGGAAATTTTGTTTCTATAAAAGTTGTCTGTTATGTTTAAAGCATAGTTCAAATTGGTTATCCACTGAGACCTACTGAATCTCCCTGCCCCACATCCATCCATTCCAAAGTCACGAGCTTTTCATTTTAGGTCATTCAAGCACAGTTGTATGATTTATCCTTTATTTCTCAACCCAGCATTTCAAGGGAGATAGTTCTTAATCTGATGTGGGTTGAGATACTTTCTCTAGACTTAGCATACCATCCATGGGTCTTTAACTTTCTAGAGTAATACAAACTTTAAAAAGCAAATTATAGATTTTTACCAATCTCTCAGCATAACTTAAACATGCTATTATTTTAAAACTATTTCTTCTCTAAAAGGGTCAGGAAAGGAAAGAAATGTTGGAGGATGAAGAGGACAGAGAATTACATCATGCTCATCTTTGTACATGGCTAAGCCTGGAAACACTACCTGTGAAAAAGAGGGAGATGCTTTG
>JAJEJO010001894.1:181919-225730 GCA_020662805.1 Glaucomys volans | reverse complement strand
GAAGCCCAAGATGGGCACTCTCCGCCAGGGAAGCTGGGGGGAGTGGCACAGAGTAGTTCCCACTTCCCGCCAGAGACTGCGTTCCCAGAGTTTCCCGGTTGGAGCTCCCCTGACGCAGCTGGAGGCCCCAGGAAGCTGGTAATGAGCCTTCTCTGCCAGTTAAGCCGCCAAAATGGCGTGGGGTAGTTCCATCTCCCCACCAGAGTCCGCAATCTCAGAATTTCCCGGACGCCTCTGAATGCCCAGGTAGCCTGAGATGCTCGGTCTCTGCCTGGGAGGCCGCTAGCTGGTGCTGGAGCCGCGGCCAGTGACTCCAAAGCGTTACTGGGGACCCGCACTCACTTGTTGGCTGGTGCAGACCCAGGTCGGTGGCTCCGAAGCAGCTGCAGGGTCTGGCGCTTCCAGATGGTAGCTGCCCGCGGCGGGCCGAGCCCAGCCCGGCTGAGTTGGTTCTGGAGCGGCACCTGGGGACCCCTTATATGTGCTTTGAATATAAAGTCTCGTTGAGAGTCATATTCCTGCTGTTTGAATCCCGAGCAAGTAGGAATCCATGGAGCAAGTAGGAATGCAGCCTTCCTCTAATCCGCCATCTTGGATCTCCCTCTAACTCTGATGCATAGCAATAAGTTTCTTAGGATTTCTGGCTTCTTTGTGTATTTGTGATTTTTATATAAGATCTTCATGGATATTTATTTATTTATTTTATTTTATTTTTTAATTTATTTTTTCTTATTGAACACAACAGCTATTGTTTCACTGGTTGTACACAAAGTAGAGTCACACCATCTGTGCATTCATGCATTTACACAGGGCAATGGTATCTGTCACACATTGTTATTAATTTTACCCCCCACCCACCCCCACCCCTCCCTTCCCTCTATGCTAGCTATCTTTCCTCCATTCTTGCCATCTTTCCCCCCCACATTATGCATCATCATTCATATATCAGAGAGACCATTCGGCTTTTGGATTTATGTGATTGGCTGATCTCACTTAGCATAACAGTTTCCAACATCATCAATTATACTTTTTGAGTGACTATTTTTTTGGTGGGGGAAGGGATACCAGGGATTGAACCCAGGGGCACTTAAGTACTGAACCACATCTTTAGCCCTTTTCTGTATTTTATTTAGAGAGGCAGGGTCTCACTGAGTTGCTTAGAGCCTAAGTTGCTGAGGTTGGCTTTGAACTCGCAATCCTTCTGCCTCAGCCTCCCGAGCCACTGGGATTACAGGCATGCTCCACGGCACCCAGGCTCTTTTTTCTTCTTCTCACACTGGATAATGTCTACTGACCTAACTTCAAGTTTATTGATCCTATCTTTGACCAGTTTAACTGTGTTGTTGAGTCCCCTAGTGAATATTTCATTGCCATTATAAATTTCAATTCTAGAGTTTCTTTTTTAAAAGATAATTTTGTCTGCATTAATGTTATTAATTTGGTCAGACCTCATTTCCATAATTTTCTTTAATTCTTTAAATATTTTTTCATTTATAATTGCTGATTAAAAAGTTTTGGTCCACAGTGTTTATAGTCTGGGCATTTTCAGGGATATTTTATGTTAGATGCCTTTTTTCCTTTGTGTGAAATATTTTTTTATTTCTCATAACTTCTTTGTTGAAAATGATCATTTTTAGATATATTGTTACATTGCTGGTATTAGATTTATCTGCTGCCCATGGTTTCTTGTGGCTTATGATCAATTGTTTCTCTTGTTTTTCTTTTGCTGTTCATTTGTTTAGTGACATCCCTGGACTAATTCTGTGTATCTTGAGTTCTTTTTAGTGTGTGACTTCTGAGTCATCTGCTATTTCTTAAATTCTTGTTTTTATCATTAAGATTGTCTTCCCAGGGGTCATGCTTGTGGTCAATATGTGGTCAGCCAATGTGTGGCCAAAATTTTCCTAAATGCCTTGCTTTAAAATTTTTATCCTTTGCAAAAAGAAATTTGTATGAGGAAACAAGGCTTCAAACTTCATATAACTGACAAGACAGCCTTAGTTTTCATTTGCTGCTTGAATATGGCCTCAAAATCAGACATAGGAGAGTGAGGTATGTGTTTTCTACCAAGATTTTTCTGGGATTTTGCAATGTCGTTTAGAAACTCAGAAATATTGGAGAGCTTTTCAGAGTTCCCTGTAGTCCTCTACCCTTGGGTTTCCTTTTAAATTCTGGACCAACCTCTCCTTAGCCTCAGCCGAAATCTCAGCCTTTCACTTGGGCAGCTGAAAGTTGCTAGGAACTGCCATTGTTTTAGTGATGCCCTGGGGATAGACTTCCTCTTCTTCTCCCTTGCACTGATCTGAGCTCTGAGTCAAATCACATACCTATCGTGCTCTGAGAATAGAGATTTTCCAGGGAACTGCAAATGTGAACAAAATATTGACTGTGCACTGGAGATGGTGCTCTGAAAGATGATCTGAAGCAGTCAGATTCTCTGCTGTCTGCAGGGCTGCTGGCTTGCTGTTTCACACCTCTGAGCTGAGAGAGAAGGGGCATACAAAGAGCCCCAAGTTAAACCTTTGCAGACTTTCCTCCCCTCTTGCCAGAGGGTCAGTGTTTTTTTTTTTTTTTTTTGGACAGATGGTTTTCAGGTTTCTCTGTGACTTTTGTACAATGACAGGAGTTTTGAATTGGTCTACTTTAGTTACATTGCCTGTATTTTTGTTGTTTTAGAGGGAGAGCAAGTTCTTCAAGACCCTTGCTGCCTTTCCAGTTGTTGTCTTTTATACAATTGATGAGTTTGCTCTCACATCTCATTTAATTAATCTGTGATGTCTTTTAAGTATATAGCAGTATCACATGCACTTGCAACCATTTGTTGGGCTAGAATTCAGGGCATAACAGCTCATACAAGGTCAGAAGGCAACAACAACTCCAGAACTGAGTGCCTGAAACCTAGTCTCTAAATATGACATGTTCACTCTTACAGAGAATCTCTCATTTGGTTATTGATATGTAGGTAGAAGAAGAATAAAAGATGGATTTCACAAATACTTTGGTGATTGGTTGTATCCACACCACCCAAATGATTCCATTTAATATTGCTGTGTAACAAATGACTCTGAAATACAGTGTTGTAAAAACAAAACAAAACACCATTTTATTAACAGCAAATTTTTTTGCGTCAGAAATTCAGGCAGGGCTCTATAGTGCATGAGGTAACTAACTCAGTGTCACTTCCCTGGTGGCTGGTCTGGTATCTATCTGGCATGCTTCATAATGGCATTATTCACACACCTAACACCTTTGTGAGGTGGCTACAATGATAGGCTCTGCTGAACCACTCTCTCTTCCTCTCTGTGAGGGATCAGAGTCTCTCTATGTGGTCTCTCCAGCAAGGTTGTCAAACTTCTTCATGGCTCAGAGCTCCCCAGAAAGCAAAGCAGAAATTGCTAATCCTTTGAAAAGTTAGGCCCAGAATTGGTTAGTGTCACTTATCCTATGTCTATTGCTCAAAGCCATCACAGGCCAGCCCAAGGAAAGGGGAGATAAAATTAACCCCACCCTTTAAGGGAAGAATGTCAAAGAATTTGATGATATCTTTAATCTGCCACATAGCCTATCTCTGGTTTGAAAAATGAGATCCAAAGGATTTAGAAATTTCCTGGTCTCAGGACTGAGCATGTCCCTGTGAATCTTGCATCATAAAGGGACTCTGAGACATCCTTAATAAAGCCCAGGGTTTGGTTGCTCCAGGCAGCCATTTTTCTGATTCATTGAGCATGACAACAGCACCAACCACAGCATGAGTGAGAGTGGGATGAAGCCTTTGCTTTTCAGAGGTAGAAGGGGAAGTAATTCCCCAGAATTAGAAGGGTTTTCCGAAGATGAAGTTTCTCTAATTTTGAGAATGAGGTACAGCCATTGCTGACACATAATATTGAGGTAGATTATATTTCTCCCTTCCTGCTGGACCACTAAGCAACACAATCTGCATAAATTGCCTCCCAGGATAACAAAACCTTTGGGAGGAAGGTGGCTTTCCTCCCTAGTACGACTATGCTGGATTTCCCTCATGTTCCACTGTTCTGTTCACACATCTGCCTTGTCCTGCCTCAGGGGCACTTTGTCTTAATTGACTTAGAGTTGTTTTCCTTGTAAAACTCTCAGCTCTCTTTTCTGATCCTGAGGCATTCTACCATGAATATATTCATATATCCCTAATCCTTGAAATCTAAAGAGGCTCTAATACTCTTCAATTCCAATAAAGCACAGACTTTGAAACAAAAATAGAGACCAATTTAGTGATTATCTTGAGGGAGGAGAGAGTCACCTGACAGCCTTAACTTACTGATTTCAAAGAATAATAAAAACTAAAGACTGTCTACAACTCCTTCCTTGTAATTTCCCAAAGGGCATATTGGTGAGTAGTAGGTTACAGAAACAGGTATATCTCTCAAACATTTCTTCTTCATTGCTCACCCACCACTGAAACACCCTGCTTCAAGGTGTTCTCAAGGGTAGAATACTGGTAGACTTACACTAGAGCAGAAACAAACATATCACAAAGGAATTACAGTGCATTCTGTTTGATATTGAACATGTATGTTGAAGTTTGGAGACGTTGCACTCTTTATTGGAAGTAAAGTTGAAAATGGGTAGATCTTAAAACCAAGGAGTTGGCCTTATGGTGTGAAGGAAAACAAACTTGAGTATACACATGTGGTGTATGATTTAATGTAAAGGAAATGGAATCTGCAAGAATGAATAAAGAGAACTTACTTGATCTAGACTGAAGGTCAAAATGTTTCTTGAAGGAAACACGTGAGATGAAATTTGAAGAAAGGATAGGAGATAATCAAAGGAAGAAGAACCATTCCAGACAGATACAATAATATGCAGAGAGGCCCTGATTCTGAAGAAATAAAAATGGCACACAGGAGACATTGAAAGGAGACCTACGGGGCTAGAAAGCTAAGAGCAAATATAAGAATAAGCTGAAGAGGAAAATCATGGATAGCCTGTGGACCATTTTAAATACTTTTGTCTCTATCATAAATAAAATGGGCATCTAATTAAGGGATTTATACTTAAGAATGGCTGTAATTACCAGGTGTGGTGGCACATGCCTGTAATATCAGCAGCTTGGGAGGCTGAGACATGAGGATTGCAAGTTCAAAGCCAGCTTCACCAACTTATTAAGGCCCTAAGGAACTTAAACTCTGTCTGAAAATAAAAAATAAAAACAAGTGCTGGGGATGTGGCACATTTGGGTTCAATCCCAAGTATGAAGAAAAAAAATGGCTATAATTATAACTATATACATTTTTTTATTATCTAATATTTTGATTTTAATATCTAATATTTTGATTCATTGTACCCAAATGGGGTACAAGTTTTCATTTCTATAGTTGTGCATGATATGCATTCACACCATTTATGTAATCATACATGTACATAGGGTAATGATGTCTGTCTCATTCCACCATTTTTCATACTTCCTCCCCATCCCCGTTTCATTTCCCTCTGTGAAAAAAATCATTCAGCTGAAATATGGAAGATTGATTTGGTACTGTATTGGCTCTGAGAAGAACAATGGACAAAAGGAGATATTTTCCCTCCAAACATGATTTAAAATCAATAGAAGCTTATGATTTATTGAATACATGGGATATGATAAGGTAATACAAATGCTAAAAATTTTTGCAAAACCATTCATAGTGACACAATTCATAATTAAATTGTCGCCAGATTGAGTATTGAAGAGGTATGGGGAAATGGAGAAAACGCATTAAGTGACTGCAAGCTTTCATTTTGGGGCAATGAAAAAACAAAATTGGGTCCATCTTGAGTGGGGTTATTGTCAGATAGTAATGACAGAATCACAGGAAGGCAAGAGAATTTATGATATTGGCAAGAATTATTATCAAAATGTTCAACTATGAAATCTAAACTGGATAAGGGTGGATATGAAGAAAATAGAGGGCCAAACATTTAGAAGAAATTAAAAAGAGTGATAAATTTCTCAATGGTATGGGGGAAAAAAAGTAATAGCTTGATGAGCAAATTGGATGAAGGGGGGGTTTCGTTCAAAGAGCACAAACCTTGACTTAGTGATTTTTGAAGCTTGTGCTTCTCTGTTTCCCTATTATAGAGATTATTCAATTATATGGAATACTGGAGGAAAAAACAGGCAAGAGGGCATTCTGTGTTTGGGGCTTATGGGAGTTTATTTCTCTCATCTATTATGACCCTCATAAATGAAGTAAGAGAGGAGAGAAGATGACCTGAAGCCACCTATCTAGAGTCTAAAGCAAAGCTGCAACCAAACGATGAAGATATTAACTGCTAGCACCATCTATTTTAGGAAAAAGAACAAGAGAAATATGGCCACCAGACCATTTCATCAATAATCTTTATTTAGATTTACAGACCCCAGCACATCTGGTGACCTTCAGATAGCATCAGAATATGTCATAGGAAGGGACCACTTGCAGGATTAATGATCACTGTGACATCCACCAATCTGTGGGTAAAAATACACTTCTTACATTTTCTAAGATCTCTTGAAGTTGTTAGCTAAGATGGTTCCAAGGAGGATAATCCAGCTGTTGCCTGAGGTGCTAACTCACCTTAATGAAGTACTTAATCCACCACTGCCTTGCCTCTTGACAAATTGGCTTCTGTCAATGAAGCAAGCACACTGAGTCTTTGGGGAGTGATACGCCCACAATCCTTGGCCATAAGTACACACATCAGAATCATTGGGACTATTTTTTAAATTTTGGAGGACTCAGAAAATCACAGCCTGAAGACTAGTGCTTTGACACGCTAAGTGGCCTAAGGAGCTGCCTCAGACTGCAGTTCTCTCTAACCTTGTCTCATGTTTCCCCTACCACACACAAGGAGAAGCTCTCCCAAGTTCTCCTCATCTTCATTAATACCAGACAAAAAGGAACCCAACTATCTTCCATCTCTGCCAGGAAATCCCATTATCTATCTTGGAAAGTAAAGGAAACCCAAGAAGGTCACCAGATCTAAGTGAATGCTGCTACAAGGCAATGCCTGTCCCTTGGCTCATTCAACCTCCAGAGAGCTTCATTTTACACATCAGTTTCTGTCCCCAGGGTCCCTTCATTTCACTAATAATCATATACACACATTCCCATCTCCCTTTCCCTTCTGAGAAGGAATATAAGCTCCCACTACCTAGCGTTCAGACATGATGCATGGCTCCCATGTTTCTGTACATTAATAAATTTTGTATCTGTTCTTATTTAATGTATCTGTTGTCAGTTCATTTTAGCAAAACTTTGGAGAGCAAAATGAAGGTTTTCCTTTGTTCCCACACTGCATATACCATACACACACTAGACTCACTCCCTGATCAAACTCTAAATGTAAATGGCTTGCTTCCCTTTACCTAAATTCTCCATTGAGAACCATTAATGCAATTGAACCCCTGTTACTGATCATGGTATGCATTATCCTTCAGTGTTGAGAAGGAAAGAAAAAGTTAAGGACTTGGCATAAGTATTATTTTGGGATGATGATGATTATTATTGTTGTTACCATTATTATATTATTATTATTATTATTATTATTATTATTATTATTATTTACAGTGTTGGGGATGGATCTAGGGCCTTGGGTATGCTAAGCAAGCACTCTACCATTGATCTATACCCCTGAACTAAGATAATTATTTTGACTCATAGTAAACACAGAAAAATCTCTAAAAACAGAGTAGAAATTCCCTTTTGTAAAGATAATTTACATCTTATAAGGAAATCTCACTTTGTAATGATGTCTCCCTCTTCATACCTGGAAGAAAAGGAAGACTTGAAATCACAAAGTTATCAGTCGTGAAGGAAGGACTTAATTCTACTCCTATTCTCTGAGCTTTTCCTGGTCATCTCCCTATAATTGATTTCTTGCACATCATTTATCCTTGTTTCAGATGAAAATGGTAATTAAACCTGGATTTGAAGCTATTTCTTTGAGAGTTCTCATTTTTGGGGGAAGTATAATCCATATACATATAAACTTCTATGTTAATAAATGTTAATAAATATTTATCTCTTTTATTACACTTTCGAATTTTTACTTATTTATTTCTGTGGTACTCAGGATTGAAACAAAATCTAGAGCATATGAGACAAGCTGTCGACCATTAAGCTATATCACAAGTCCTTAACCTGCCTTTGTTAAGGGGGGGCCTTGTTAAGACTCAGAAAGATAGAGGGAAAAGTATCTTTTCTTCCCTATATATGCAATAAATACTCAACAAACATTTCTTTACATTCCAGATCATATTGATAACAGAGTTAGCAATTAAGATTTTCTTCATTTCTACCACCACCTTGTTTTTCAGATGTTAGTATTAGATATTTTTTTAAGATCACGTTAACTGCAAGAATGGGATCCTAAGTAGAATAAGTTATGTTGTATGTCTATACAATATGTCAAAATGCACACTACTGCCATGTATACTTAAAAAGAACAAATAAAAAAGGCATAATGTTTATTTAGCCCTGCTGATAAATGAAAGAGGAGTGGCTGGAACATGAGGTTAAGCGAATAACTCTATCAACTGGACCCACTATACTGACCCCTAGATTGCTTTCACTTTTTTAAATTAATTTTTAAAATTTGTTTCTAATTAGTTATACATGAGAGTAGAATGCATTTATACATTTTGCTTTCATTTCTAAAAAGCAATTTTAGATTAGGTAGAGGGGAGTGAATGGAGGGGAGGGAATGGGGGATAGGAAGGATAGTAGAATGAAACAGATATTATTACCTTATTTATATATATGACTTCATGACTGAAGTGATTCTACAACATGTACGATCAGAAAAATAAGAAATTATATCCCATTTATGTATAATATATCAAAGTGCATAAATGCATTCTACTATTATGTATAACTAATTAGAACAAAATAAAAAAAAATCGAAAAACAATTTACCTGCAGCCCTGCCTGGCTTAAGTTAACAGGATATGTTACATTCCCCAGCAAACTCCCTGTTACATGCAGAAGAAATATAGACACTTTAATGCAGATAAAAATAACACAAGTTACCCAGGAAGGGGAGACTTTTGTGACCCTTGCACAGATGAGATTCCAGAACTCAGGGAGATAAGGATAGTTTCCCCTATCCATAAAATCTGAAAGAACAGGTTCCAATTAGAATCAGTCAGCATGGGCCAAAGTGACACAGAGTTGTCATGGCAGTGGGGACTTGAAAGTCTGATGTGATCCTGCTTTCAGTCAAAAGTCAAGAGGTGAACCTGGGAGAGACTCTCTGGAAACTTCCCGGAGATCCCAGTAAAACTGGAGAGTAGGAGAGGCATGCTGTCCATCTCCTCTTCAAAAGGACCCACTCTCTCCCTTGAGAGGATCCCCTTTTCCCTTTTCCTTCTTCTGCTAATAAACTCATGACTGTTATTCTGAGTGACACGTGTGATATCTTTCTGACCTGATTGCGAGAATTAAGGTGGCCTTCCTGCTGCCTCAGTTTCCCAGAAGGCCCCAGCCCTGCAACACTTCCCCCTACTCTTCACATCCAACTCCATTTAACCCTCCTGCAGCTCAGGGTGATAGTCCTGACCTGTTTATCCCAGTATGATCAGATTGCTCAAATCATTCCTAGAGGAGCACAGCTGCAGTCTCAGGATACACTTTTCTCCCTCTTCCTGACACCAGAAAAATTCTGATCCCCTCAAGCAGCTGTTATTCCCAGCTACAGTGAAGCTCTGATTAAACTAAATTACCTTAGATTGGAGTTGCCCAACAGCATATCTCTTAAAGATGTCTCTTAAAGATATTTTTATTTAAAATGGAAAATATGGGAGGAAGAAAGGAAAGAAAGAAGGAAATAAAATAATGGTTTGAGCCTGAAGTCTGGTAGAGTCAATATAGATGGAGTTTCTTCAAGATTTAAGAAGTATAAACTGAAGATTAGGTCTCAGAATTATACAACCTATCTACAACCAATAAAGATGAAATAACATGATCTAACCAAGGTGAAATAACATGCCCAAGATTATGCATAGGGAAAACTCTATTTTAGTGTCCCTGTTTTATGACATTTTTAGAGTGGAGGCTAAGTGAACTAGCCCTGCTTTATTTATTCCATCACCACCCCTAAAAGTATCCGTGGCATAGTATTTATGTCAACTGAAATGTTCAGCTGAAAAAATAAAATGAAGATTATCAATCTTGGAATGGGTCCTAATGTTGTAATAAGGAGATAGACTCTATACTTCAGTCTGCAAATATTCAATGGGTGGCTAAAAGCAGGATTAAAGACTTGGCATTTCTGCTTCAATTTTGCTCCCAGATACCTTAGGTTCCAGACCTTGGAGCAAGGTCTGATTTGATAAGCATCTTGTGATGAGTCAAAGCTACCCACAAGGCAACAGAAAGTCTCTCATCTGGGACAAGACCCCACCTGACCAATCCTGAGATAATGATGGACAAACCACAGAGATGACGATGACCTGCTTTGACACCTGTGAACAGCCAACAGCTGTGCAAGCCCTCCAGCCTGTGCCTTTATTTCCCTTTCTATAAAACCCCAAAGACATTCTTCGCCTCTGGAAGACAGGGATAAGGATGTGGGTCCCCTTGTCTTCCCAGTGTAGTTACTCTAATTAAAGTTCCTGTCATGCTTTTACCATTACCTCTTCTTCTTCTTTTTTTTTTTAGAGAATGAATGGACCTAATTTTGGGGGGAACCCCGGATTCTGGTTTCTGGCCTAGGACTCTAGTAACAACGTGAGAAATTTCTGATTCAGGAAAGTGTGCCAGATATTTAAAGACCATAAGCAATGGTTTGCTTATCTCAAATTTTGCAGGAAAGTACAAGCTCCAAATAACAAGTAATTTAGTTTATCTTGGTTTCAAATTAACTGGATTGACAGGCATCTAGAGAATTGCTAAAACATATTTCTGGATGTGTCTTTGAGAACGTTTCTGGAGAAGATTGGTATGTGAGTCAGTAAACTGAAAAGACAACACCTATTCTGAACTACCCAGAAGTCTGGGGGCACGAGATGGAATGAGAAAGAGTAGAGGAAGAGGGAAGTTCACGCGCACATGCCTTCTCACCCTTCTCACAAGTTCACACCCTTCTCACAAGTAGGTACACATTTTGATGCAATTGTTGCCAATGTCATATTCCAGATTCTTCAGCCTTTGAATGCAAACTTGCACTAGCAACTCCCCAATGGACTTTTAGGCTTTTTCCTGGAATTGAGGCTGCATCATAGGTGTCTCTTGTTCAGAGGCTTCCAACATCTTCAACTGAACACCTACTGGTCTACCTGGCTCTCAAGCCTGCAGATGGCTACCCGGGGGTGGTTGAGTCTTTGATTGTGCAAGTCAATCTAATAAATCTCCTCTTATGATTATACACATACACAAACACACACTTTTTTTGTGACTTCTGTGCTCAGAGAGCTGGCTAATACAACACAGTATTATTAATACAATACAAATCCTATAAATAAAATTCATAGATCTTAGATCAACCCAATGTGAAAGGTCCATTTTATGGTTAGAGAAGGTAGAATACAGTGTAGTGTTGGGAGCCATGAATGAATTATGGGTTTGTTTGAGCCATCTCAAGTCAGGGAGTTTGCTTTTCTGAGAACTGTGGGTGAAGGTCCACCCATTCCAGAGACTGCTCAGATTGTGCTGACACCCTGCCTATTGGCTTAGACAGCCTTAGGTTCAAGCGCAGCAACCCAGATGTAGAGGAGGTGGGGTAACCTGCTAAGCCCCAACCAAGTTGTCTTTCCCATCCTCTTCCTGTTTTTCTCAGGAAATCCTTCACTCTGAATCCCACTGGTGTTCCTACTCATTTAAATAAAGTGAGTGGCTCCATTTTGTTGTGAGATCCAGTTTCCATCAGAGCTGGATCATCGCACTATGCCCCTGCTTTTCACGTATTTCCAAGTCTTCCCTTTATTTCTTAAATTTCTCATACCTTTAATATTTCTAATCTGACTCACGGCCCTAGTTTGGGGAAACTGAGTAAACGTCAGTTGGGTCTTGATAGTAAATCAAAATCATAGTTAGTAAATATGGAATAGGGATTTGAATGTTATAATTTTGGATCCTGCAGTTTATATTCCTAACCAGTACACCACACACTCCAATAACTCACATTCAAAACAAGTTCTGTAAACTTTAATCCATTTGTGGCTATGGATATCTCCTTAAATGCCTTGTTTGATGTAAGAAATGCATTGCTTTGAAATAGTGTTTTAGTCCAATTTCTCAGTGACAGGAATGGAAAGAATGGTGATAGTGATAACCATTTGAAACACACCAAGGGTCCTGAATTGGAATTAGGGTTTCATTATGATATTCACATGTGATAAGATTATTTGAAACTTTACATGCATTATCTCATTTAATCCTGACAATAGTCCTTTGAAATAAATATTTGTGTAGTATTACCATTCTACAAGTACTTTTAGTAACTGTCAGATGCAAATTCAGGCCCTCTGATTAAAAAACAAACAAACAAACAAGTGTGTGTTCTGAACTGATAAAGAACACTATTTCCCTGGAAAAACTGACAGATAATTGTAATGGCATGTGCAAAACATAGATATATACCAAACATAGTGTCATAAAATGAATTATGACTTCTATGTCATAAGGTTGCTAGCTTGAGTCACCTGAATAAAGACCTCTGTGGAGTTATTTTTTGGCAGTAATACCTGAGGGTAGAAGAATTGGGCTTAGTATAAATCATTAGGATTCACCATTGAAATTTTTGTCAAAGTAGAATCCTCATGTCCTTGGGATAAGGAGAGTGGCAGGGTACTAAGAGGGATGCTGTGAAAATATATCAATATTCAACAGCATTCCATGATTATCCATCCTTAAGAAGAAAAGTAATGCTAAAGAGAGGAGCAGAGTGAATAGGAGAACCCACGACTCCATAGTCACAGTCTCCGCTGTGCAGTACAGGAAATGATGAGAAAAAGGTGTGGGGTGATTGATAATTATGGGAGAAAGACAGTGTTGAAAATTCTCAAGCACTGCATCTCCTGCATCTCCCCTCTTCTTTCCAGGCCCAGAAGAAGCTTGTTGTTGTTCTGTATCCTCAACCACAATGAATCACACAGACAAGGCAAATCATCTATCAGATTCTGTTGGCAGCCAGAAAAGGATGATCTGTTGGGGGGCTGAATTTCCCAAGATCCTGTATAAAATCAATCTCATGGAAATGTTTCATTGATCATATTTAGCACCAGTTGGAAATTACAAGGCATTTCATTGGGAGAAGCTTTGCCTGTGACCATACAAACTGAGGGTCTTTAATTTGTTTCTTCTAAAGAGGCCTCCCATCTGGGCAGCGTTAAAAATTCTGCAGAGACTCTGGAGTTTGATCTTGACTGTGGAATATATGTAATTACTGAACAGGGGGCAGAGGAAGTTATAGATATTAAAAAGAAAAATGATGATAAGGGCTTGGAAGCATTTTATGAAATGATTATAATAGTTCCATCAGCACTGCCTGCCAAAATTGCAATACTCAGGTAAACTCTGAAGAGTTTCTGGGGATCCTGTAGGTTTTATCAGCTCTTTTTTAGATGATTTGACACCTGCATGAACTCGGTTGCATTAAAATATGGAGCAAAGTTATTCATGATTCCCATAGGAGGGGAGAGAGAGGGGGATGCTGCTTCCAGCTGCCACATGCTTAAATTATCTGATCATGTGTATGTTCTCCAACTGCAAGAATTGTGGCAAAGACCGACTAGCTGTTCACCACACCCATTTTTTCTACTCCCTGTACAAATAACAAGCCTTCCTTGGTCAGCTTGCCCTGGGGTTTTGTATGAACTGCTGGTGATGGAACTGTAGGCAAAGACTTGTTTTATTTATTTTGTATATACTGGCTTTCCTTCCTATTGTTAGTATTGAAGTTTGATTCAGATTTTATTCTTTGTAAAACTAATAGAAAAGTTATTCTATAAAAATATAATGAACATTCATAACAATATTTAATCTGTAAAAAAATACTAAAAACTGCCTTAAAATCCTCAGAAGTAAAGATTGCTAATGTTTGGGGAATATATTTTGAAACATCTCTCTGGACAGAGAGTGATTCTCTTCTGCACTGGCTACCTTGGGTCTCTCTATCACTCATTCTTATCTCCAGCTGTCTCAGCTAGCTAGGTGGTTAGGTCACTATTTATGCTTTGGGGTACAGCTGATTTGGTAATGCTTTCAACTCTCACATTTCCAGTATGTTTTACACAATCTTCTTTTTTTAATTTCTTGTCATAGTAGAGGAGGATTTACCACTCTAATAGTAAATGCATTAAATGCATTAAAGTTAGGCGTCATTTCTTATTTTTATTTATACATTAATTTCTTTGTATTTATGAGAATGAATAATTTTGCTAATATTATATATGTATATAAGATTATATATACATATAAAATATTACAAGATTTCCCCCAGCAGGTCTATAAAGTATTCTCACAGTACTATCTCTGTGAGATCAAATGTATCGGAAGCCCAATCATTTTTTTCCTGTCTTCTGCTGACTCACCACCCTCCTCCTCATATATACACACATATTTATATATATTATATGTAATAATAACCTGCTGATCAAGCAAGAATGTTTATGAAGTCTCCTTCTTCAAGGAAGAATACTATGAGGGAAAACTCTACCATGACAACATGACAAGTTATATCTCAGAAAAGAAAATCAAGGATATTTACAGGGTTTGGAATCCAGTCCCAAATAGTATAAAGATGGAAATTTACTGGGATTGTGCAATTGTGAAAAAAAATGGTTAGGAAAAAAGGGCTCAGTGATGTTAAAGTGAGTCTTCATAAGAATAGTTTTGTTTGATAAATGAGTGCCTCATTTTTTTTTAATTGAAGAGCTATTTGCCAAAATGAAAAATTATTTGCACAGACAAATTGGTTTCCAGGAATTTCCTAAAGTGAAGAGTGACATTATTTATTAGTTCCCTCCCTTGTCTTCCTGAGCAGAAAGAATAAAGTTATTTTGACAGAGGACTCAATTCTTAGTCCTAATACTTAAACTCCGTAAACACAAGTCACCTTAGATTTTTCTTTCTCTCCCCTATCCCTGGCTCTTCCTCCAACTCTCTTCCTTCCTTCTACCCTTCATAGTCAAAACTTCTATCCTAGAGTCCTGTTTTTTTCCTTTCACCTAACTGGTTGGTTGACCTCTGTACTTACAGCATAGCAGGTTATGGAAATTCTCTTTATTATGTTCTGGTGTTGGATTGTCTATTTCCTGTTACATCATTCTGGTGGAGCACCTCCTCTAGCAACTTCCTGAGGAAAAATGATAGGTATACAACTCTTTCCTCCCCTCTCCTCCTGTGGTTTCTTCTCCCCTCTTCTATTCCCTCCCTTCCTCTCTTCTTTCCACCTCTCAGTTCTGCTCCCCTTTCCTTTCTTTCAAATCTTAAATGACTGAAAATATTTTCCTTCCATCTTGGTTGGTGTTTGATGGCTAGATTGGTTGGTACGTTATTCTACAGTAAAGCCCTATCTTTCAGAATTTTCAAGATAGAAAATTGGAATATTCACATTTCTGATTATGTTCATTTTATTAATTACTCCTACTTTGTATTGTTTTCCTATTGTTTTCAATCTCTTGGCTTTTGATTATTTTCTCAAAGATTCTTATTTTTTTTTACAGGTAGTTCTTGGCTTCCAAATAATTGTCAGCGTCACTTAATATTGTTGTCTCCACTCATCATCTCTTTCACTTTGCAAATTAATACTACTTTATCAATTTACAAAGAAATGAGGTGCAGCAGGTTTCAATTTGATTGCACTGCTTAGTTGTGCTAAGGTAGCAGCACAGGTTAATGAGACACCAAAGAAGACCCCTGGAGATGGGATGCATGACGTAAGGTTCATTGAAAAATGTTTATGGGGAAAATCCAGAGACAAGGGGCTGGACAGATGCTTCACCAGAATGTCCTGGGGTGATGGGCTGGAGAGGTGCATCTTAGTTTCACATTGTACCTCCAGTGCTTCACTAGGAAAGAGTGTCTCAGTCCCTCAGACACTGTCCAGGGGTGACTGGCTCGATGAGTACTTCCCTCTCCACAGTGCTCTGCTCTGTGCCAGTTACCACAGAGAAGGGAGTTTGATGGGTTGGATTACTAGGGTTACAGAAGCAGTGACGTCATTAGCTTAGCTTGCTTTGTCCTACTGCCAAACAGCAACCCAAGGAATGTGGCATTCTGCAAGACAGCAGTGTCTACAGACGGCACTGACTTGCCCTAATTCCCAGCATGCATGGGAGAAAGCCAGTATCCATCAAGATAAAATTTATCTGGATTTTCTGGCACAGACTTGCTCATTGTTCCCGTAACTTGGCTGTTCTTGGGAAAAGTGAGGGGCATATCAGGGACATAGTGTTTTACTCACTACCTTTTCTCCAAGGATAACAGACTTGCATAACCAGAAATTTATAGCTCTTTGGTATGAAATTTTATGTTATTATCTTTTCTGTTCTATTTCTGTTCTTTATCTATTCTGAAATTTTATGTTATCTATGTTCTTTATCTATTCTGAAATTTTATGTTATTATATTTTCCAGAATATGACATAATCACAAGGCCAATAGTTTTCCTATTATATTAATTTTTAAAAGATAAAATTTGAATAATTCTGTCAACTCTTGTTTTCCTCTTCTCTGATACATATTTTTTACCTGAACATTATAATATTGATTTATAAATTTTGATGTATAATTTCACTGAAGCTCAGAAAACAATACCCCAATGTACAGCACTTTGACAGGCTGAGAAACAATCTCTGAACTAAGATCTTTCTGGTCTTCCCTCATCCTTCTCTCTTTCAAAAGTCTTTCATGTGCTTTCTTTCCCAAAATGAAGGAAGAAGTTTTCTCTGAAATTCCCTTATTACCTAAAGACTGAAACTCTCAAAGAGGAATGCAATTGCCTTAGAATCTTTTTTTACTGAAATTTCATTAACCAAGGAAGATTAAACTTCTTTGGTTAAAAAAGATATCCCAGAGAAAGAGACTGAAAATCAGCACCATATCCACAGCCAAGAGGAACTTTGTCTCAGGCTATTATTTGTTCCTTGGGCTCATTCATTTCTTCTAAAATCCATTTGCTACCCATCTACAATTGTCTACGACTGCTCATCCCCATCTCCCTCTCTTCTGTGAAGACTACATTTAAACCTTGAGCCTCTTCTTTGAGTTTCCATATTTTGTATGTATAGCTTCTGGCTTTAACATGTCAATAAATTCTGTTTGATTTTTCTTCTGCATATTGTTGTTTTATTTCGGAGAGTGAAATTGTTGAAACTTCAGAGGGAAAGTTGAAGCTTCCCTACAGGTTTGGTGTAGTCAGCTGTATTGAACTCACTCTGGCCCTACCAGCAGCTCTAACAAGGGACCACAGACACTGATGGAAGCCAGCGGCAAGGAAAGGTGAGATACTTCTCCCCAGTTCCTCTGTCTCTGCCTGTGGAATGTAGGAGGGTGAGTAGTGAAAATCTGGCTTTATCTTTTCCTTTCCAAATTCAGATTGATTGGAGAAAAACATATAAAATTAGTTCATCAAATGTGTGACTCCTGTGGATTAAGTACTTACTGGTTAATGATTTCAAGCTTCCAAAATGTTCTTTGTTTTCCTCATGTCTGTCTTTTGTGTGGTTAATCAAAAGGAAGAAAATCATAGCAAGATTCTGCTTTTGTCTTGTTTTATTCCTTGAGCTTATTCATGTAACCAGGGAGCTGACTTTCTCTGGTCTCTACCAACACACAGGGTACTGGTTGTCATGCTTGTCTTAGGTGGCCCCAGTTCATGGGGAGTTCGAAATGCCTGTTTATCCAAATGTGCTAGCTCTCAAAGGATCCTGTCTTAAATGTCTTAATATTCATTGCCCTGTTAACGGTGAGGGCCTTTTGCTGTCTTAGTCTTTCTTTGAGAAATGGGTGCTTTCAGTCTGAAGAAGGATCGTGTACGCCCTCTTCAGAACAGAATTCTTGTGTTTATTGATTTTAAGACATCAAAAGACTAACTGTATTGGGGTCATGTGTGGGTATACATTTGGTACAAAATTGTGTTCATATTCAGAGCATGAAAAGACATTTTTTTAATCTAAGTTCTCTGTCCTACACTAAAAATGGAAACATATACTCAGAAAGAAAGAAACCATGTATTAAAACCTTTGTAGTACAAAGTCCACCCTGTTCTTCACCGCCACAGAAACTTTTCTGTTTGTGACCCTGTGTTTGCAGATGTGAGAACTGGGTCGTTAAAATCCATCCTGCACTAAAAAGAAGCAAAAAGATTCTTTTAAGAACTCTGTGATCAAAGATGCCTTAATTAAAAGTGGAGATTCAGGCTGCAACATTTTTAAAACTTATCTGTTGGATCCTATTTCCCCTGTGAAAACTTCTCAGTTGACTGAAACCCCTTTTTCTCCACACCCTGCTCACTATATGCTCATCTTTGGAAAATGTAAAACTTCCCCAAATTGGTTTCTCTAAGACCTGATTTTCCATTTGCTTCTACTCCTCCTACTTCCTCTGCTACCTTCAATCTTTCATCCAGTTCCCTTTAATATTTGATATGCTTCCTTCTGAACCTCTACCTTTTCCATTTGGTGATCAATGAATGCAAAGTATCAGGGGACTTCCATGAAAAGGGACCCAAAGAGCCCTTGAAACATATAGAAAGGGACCCTTTTCTCAGGTCCTCTCTCTTCCTGTGGAGCCGCACAAATTAGGGATGAGTTTACTCCAGTCTGCTCCCTGATTGGCTCCCTGATCTGTTTGAATTTTGGGAGTGCAAAGAGTTACTTTGTTCTGTGAGAAGACACTTGACCTTTGAGTTTGCCGTCACTGATGAGTCATTGGCAAGGGCTGCAAGTTTTAAGGTAACTGACAGGAGTTGCAATAAGTGGTGTTACGTCAGGTATTGCTGGTTTTCTATTCAGTTTCTTTGGGTGCTTATACAAGAAGAGCCTCAGATTTCTGATTGGGTCAGATAGAATCTGGCAATAAATGTCAGTTTGCTGCAAAAAAGCATTATTGGATGGTTGGTTGGGGGATCTGCGACACTGGACCGTGGATTGATGGTGGGTGAGGGGTTTTGAGCACTTGGAGGCTAATGGAGTACTCGTCTCCAGGAGTGTGACTCTGAAGTTGAGTGGGCTGGTGGTCACAGAGTTGGCTGATCAATGTTGTGTTAATATTAGTCTTGGGTTATAATGATTTAAAAAAGAGATTGCAATTGAAGACTTGACTTCCTCATTGACCAAAGAATTTATTAGGGCAGCATTTTAGTTTTCAATAGTTGGAAATTTTTCTTTGTTTTGATACATTATCTTAACTTCTACTTTGATGATATTGTGTTGCAAAAATGTGTTTTGCATAATTTTGTTTTGAAAAAAATCAATGAATTTTTTTTCTTGACTTTATAGTCTGTAAACAATATCGGCCAGTTGACCCCAAATTTAATACCCCTCTCTTTTCATATTAGAGCCTTGGGGAATATTTCCAAAGTGGCAAGCTATTGAGTTTTTTGGCAAAGGTTTTACATTTCTGAAAAAGTCCATGCCTCCCTCTCCACTTTTCCCCACTTTTCCTTTTGCCATTTATTTATTTTGCTTTAAACATTGATCTTACGGGAGAGCAACAGGGGTTATATTAAAATTCTGAAGGAAAGGCCAAGAAAATAACAGGAGAAATTTACTGTGATTTTGAGCTTTTGAACTTGCCATAATAACTTTTTTTTCATTTGGGCTTCTTTTTATGTGAAGAAAACAAAAACAAAAAAGAAATTAAGCCTTTCTGTGCCTCCGTAGGCACATTTTAAATTAATTTAAATAATTCCTTATTAATATAGACTGTTTCTAAGGGTTCCATCAGTACTTTATAAAGGGCTATTGTCTATAGCATTCCAAGTACTAATATAAAAAATATATATTATATAAATAAATTTGGATACTTCACCTTTCACTCTACAACTTTCCAGCTTGTTCCTCAAAATTGGGCCTTTTGTCATTATTATTGTGGATCGTTAATCATTTACATTGTACATATTATATATAAAATTATATTTCATTTGTCTTCCATATTACTGTGTAACTTTTTAAAATAATTATATTTAATGCTATTTTAGTTGTTTTTGATTCTCACTTTCTCTGTCCTGGATTTCCCATTCATGATACTTTGATTTTATTAATCACTTGCTCAGTAAGAGTAAATCTGAAACCTTTGTTTTTCAAGAAAGATATCTGGCCCAATAATAACAACATAATGACGATTAGGACATTATAATAGATCCTTTTCCTCTTTCTGTACTTAGGTAGGTCATGAAGTAAGCTTGCTGGGCCCTGGAATCACTAGTCAGAAGTGCTCAAGGATTGTGAGAAACATGTCCTGGTAACAGTCATTCACAGTTTCTATCACCCAGACAGGGAAGAACTGCAGTGGCCTTTGGTGCCCATAACCATTGGTAGCCTTGGTGCCAATTGCTACGTCCAGTGTTGCTGCCTGAGCTGTTTTCTGCCTGTTTTATAACCCCACTTCTTCAGCATGCCCGGTGATTCTATGAGTTACCTAACAGTCTACTAATTCTACAGATGTCTTAAGTCATTTGAAGTTGGTTTCTGATGTCTGAAACTTTCTAGATGGCCACATGCACAGATGGGGTTAAGCATCCAACATTCAGCCAGTTTTGCTGTTTGATTTAACCTCTTAGGGAACCACATTTGCATATGCTGCCCCCTGAAGCAGGAAATAAATGTCTAACAAGCACATTCCCCAGTGGCCTGATAGCCAGCTGTCACCCCTAGACCCAGCTTTTCAAATCAAAGGGTTCAAGGGGGATTTTTTTCCCAAAGGCTCTTCTACATGCATCCTACTGGCAGTTATTTTTATTCAGAGAGGTTCCTGGAAGTCCCTCAGTGAATTCCCTCAATTTCTTCCCATCTAGAAATTTCTCAGATTATGACATCTCAGCAGAAACCTTCAGTTTACCAATACTAATGATAGTATTTTTCCTCTATGCTTTTTATTTCATTGACTGTTTTATCGATGATTTAAGGAGTAAGCAGTCTATTTCACCATCTCATTGGATTTCACTCTTCACCCACGCGGGCGCGCTGCACGAAGTAACAAGTAAAATAAAGGCACGTTCCAGCTGCATCAATACCGTGGAGGTAGAAGCCTGTGCATTGCTTTAGCTCCTGCGTGACTTTCTGACCATGAACTCACTCTGTCTTTGAAGTTGTTGGGCGGAAAATAATTTAAAAGGGAAATGTACACATTGAAATGGATCCTGGGTTCTAGTCTTAATGTGCATCGTGGTGTGTATTTTAATGCCCCTGAGAATCTGAAGGACCACCTCCTATAATCTGACAGAACCAGTGAATGTCTTGGGACTTGCACAATGCTTTCTTCTTTGCTCAGAATTTTGGCTAATTTGCCTCTATTCTGACTTCAAGAAATCAATCAACTTAATCCCCAAATCCCACCCCCAAGAACTTTTAAAAGCTAGGACCAATACACAGTGAAAACCATTCACTCATTTTCCCTAACAAAATGCCATTTTAGCATTTCATGTGTGATATTGTCCCATGCTGCCAATTCATACAACTAAGTTGGTTTCTATAATGACAGGTTTCTTTACTTATGAAGATGGCTTTCCATACATCCGGCACATATACAAAATATTTGAGAAATAGAAAAGAATCCCTCCCTATCACCTTAGATGATGTTCATTAATTCAAAATTTAAATCCTCATTTTAATGTAAGCCCAATGCCACCTTTTTCTTTTAATTTGCTCATCCAATTTGCTTAAGTCATTGACTGACTCACAAGCAGGCATGTACTCTTTAAATTATCCTCCGTGACTCCTTACCAGCCTTATTTCTATCGTTAGTTAAAATCTCATTAATAGACATGCAGCTTTCTAGAGTTTTTCTATATCAACCTATGAACGATAAAAAGGGATGAAAAAAGTCAGGAGAGAAAGCAAAGAGGAAAATTGAAGGTCAATATGCCTATAAACTTGGAGACAAAGATTTTCTTTTAATTTTACAAATGGAGTTCATAACTTGGTGGTTAAGTCAGGTGGCATATGTTTTATAAATGCTAAGAAATTCACTCTCAAAAATATTTTTCCACAAATTCTAACAGCATTTTAAAATACATTTGCAAATGATAATTTTTCACTTTCCAAAATAATTATGTTCTTAACCAATACTCTTCCTTACCCCCATGGTTCTCATTTCTCTTAAGCAATTCACATAATTCTTCAGAATATGTTTTAGAGGATTTTTTTTTACTGCCTTCCCTGATTTATGAGAGCAGGCAATTTATAAAATAATCTTGAAATGTTAAAGAAGTTGCTGAGACAAAATTGTCTTGCTTGAGACTATAGGAAAGAGAAAGTAGGGCACCCCTTCCATGCATGTTCCCAAGGGTCATAGTTGGCACCCCTATAAGAAGACAGGTTAATAAGAGAAATGCATGGCAAATTTATTTGGCTAGTTTCACATTACATGGGATCCTTCACACTGAAGATCCAGAGACCCAGGTTGAACAATCCGTATTTGTACTTAGTGCTACAGTTTGGGTCTGGATTATCTCTCAAAGTCCCATTTGTCAAGGAGTGATTGTCAGCCTGTGGTGCTAATAGGAGGTGGTAGAACCTTAAAAGGTGGTGCATAGTGGAAGAAATGTCTCTAGGAGAACACCCTTGAAAGAGATGTTAAGACTCCAACACCTTCTCTCTCTTTACTTTCTACCTATCTTGAAGTGAGCAGTCTCCTCTGTCACATAGTCCCACCATGAGGTACGATGCTGCACAGGCCAAAAGCAACAGTGCTCAGTGACCATGGACTAAAACCTCTGAGACCATGAGCCAAAATAAACCTCTCCCCCTTGAAAGTTAATTATATCAGGTATTTTGTCATAGTAATGAAAAGTTGACTAACATACTCAGGTTCAATGAAGCTTGGGAAAAGCTGTGTAGAAATATGACTGGATAAAAAGATCTAATGCTAAAGACTGAGTGAGAAAACCTAGCAAGACTGTCCAGATTTTTCTTGGCTCCTTCTTGTAGCATTCCTTCCTTAGGCTATGGCACAGAACCCTGTTCCAAATGGGGTCTTATAACCTGATGAGTTAGGTCAGAGAGTTAGGTCATTTCTTTATCTACCTGTTCAAAGAAAGGCAGGGAGATGATTAAAGTAATATATTTAGATTTTATGAATGGCTTTGGGGATAGGGAGTTGTGGTGTTGATGACCTACTTTGGGAAAAAGGAATTCTAGTTTTTATGGTTTGCTTTGGGAGAGAATCGGAGTGAGACACAGGAGGACAAGAGAAGGTAGGAGTGAAACTTTGCTTCCTAGATGGCTTCTGAGGCTCTCACTTTGGTGAATTATTTTCTGAGCCCCAACAAAGCTCATTTTGAAACCATGGCAGGGTCTGCACTAGTAATGGGTTCACCAGGTTGTAACTGATAGTCCAGAGAATTCTCTTTCTGTAGTTTTTTCAGAGAGAAATACATTGGAGATCATTTATTTTTCCCTTGAGAATTTCTTGATGATGAAAACTAATATTAAAAAAAGCTACGTGTCAAGGTATAGAGCAGGTAATCACCTGGGATGTGAGGCCTCTGCTTGACCCCATTTCTATACCACCATCACTCTGTAGATTTTACTCAGGGGGTCCTACTTCTTCCTCTGCCCACGCATTAGTCTGCATTGATGATTCTGAGTTTTATCTGAGCCCTGTTCTCCTGGAACACAGTACAGGTTAAAAATACCCCTCACCCTTTGTGCTCCTGAGACCTGCAGAGAAACACCCTTCTGGGGAGGATTAAGACTCATGATCTTCTTCCTTCTTTGCCTCTGATAAGGCCAGACATAGACCCCAAATTCCTATTCTTGACATAAATGATCATCTGAATCACTTGTCCCCAGTGATCCGTTGGGATAAAATGCTGACCAAATTTCTTACAAGTCTCTGAAATTTTGCTCATCTTCAGCCGAAGCTAATCTGTTCTAGAAAACAGGCTGGCTTCAGGCAAAACACTTTTTGATCTTCTATCCATCATGTTACACTTTCAACCTGTTATTTCTAGCCTTATTTATGACTTCTCTAAAATGAAAACCACTTCTCCCTAGCCTCTGAGTCACTTGTAGATCTTATGTCACACTGTTTTTCTTCTTATTGTAATACTCCTTTCCCCATTGCAATTATCTTTTCTCCACTCCTCTTACAATACTGATTTTTAATTAAAGCTCTCCTTATTAAGCTTATATTTTAAAAATATTTGGCAATGTGTACTATGACAGGGTTTAGAATATACTATCTCAAAATAAAACACTTGGCATGTTGAATATTTTAAGCTAAAAGAATTTTAGAAATGGTAGGTACAGGAAGGACTCTCTGACTTTCCATTATCTCCTGGAGCAGGTCATTGGACCCTTGTGTACCTGGAGAAAAGCAAAATGCTCATCTGCAAGGATGGAGGGATGCTGGGAGGGATCTGAATGTGCAGGCCTTGCTATTTCCCCTGGTTCACTACTTTCAGTTCTTGCCCTTCTGTGCTATATTTTCCTATGAATTTTCTCTCTACATCAAACCTGATATAAAACACAAGTTTACTGACCTTCATTTCCTTACGAAGGCTCTTATTTCACATAAAACTTTTATCAGATGAACTTACATGCTATTCTCTTTTAATCTATTATCAGTCTAATTTACAGACCCAGCCAGAGAAGAAACGAGAGGATAGACGGAAGGAGATTTTGTTTTTCTTTTCCACTACTAATAAGAAATAAAATATAATGGAATCAACTTCTTCTCTGGGTTCTGGGTGCGGGATGTGGTAGAAGGAGGATAGAAATTCAGGGTCAGGTAGGGAAAGTGAGAACACAGCTTGGAAACCAGGAGGTAGAGTCTGAGTCTGAACATTCTCAGTTTTCCCTCTTTTGTCATGGAATATGTACCAGCTGACCTGGAGAGCCCTTGATTCCCTGTTCAAAAGTCACAGGACCTGGAATTGACGCCAGTGATATTTCAAATGGAATGGACAACAGCCACCGGATGGCGCCAAACACTGGCTGGACAGGGACTGGCTGGGTAATGGGGTGGCCTCCTGCTTGGCCCTGCAGTGTTTCATCTGAACTGGCCCACACATTCAATCCACAATCACTCAATCATGTTATTCTGCATTTCAATTTTTGGACCCCACTCTTAGGGCTGTAGCTTTAATGAATTGTATTTAAGTATCTTTTAAATGAGAAATTCATGTACACATAAATAGGGCACCTATACTCAGAGTTTATATTGTTGAGAATTCAGATATGAAGAAGGTGTGTGGGAAAAAAAACAGGGTAAAATAGTGCTTTTAGGTTGCCCTATTTGAAATTTGGATTAGACATTTTTGAAAATGTTGACAGGTAGAAGCTGAATGGGGGGAAAACTATTTAAGAGAAGGAACGATGCTCTTTTCTATAGAAGTGGAGACTAATACTCCTTTGGAAGTTCCATTCTTTTAGAAAAGTCATTTGGTGAGACTTTTATGCAAATGAAATGCAAAAATGACTGCAAATAGAGGTGAAGATGTTTGAGAAGCAGTGTCTTAGAGTAGTTAAATTGCTGAAAATAACAATTTAAAGGTTGTCTTTGTTGCATATTTAGATGAGCAATTTCATTGGAGAAATAACCTCTCTGAGCAGTACGCAATGTAGAAGTTACATTTTCCTTGTGACCACACACAAAGACATATCTATTTCATAAAAGATTTTTTATTATTGCACCAAAATCTTTGATAATATTAATTTCTATTTTGTTTAATATGTTAAAGATACCTATAGTTATTCATTAAATTGACTTTGCCAGGTGTGGTGGTGCACGCCTGTAATCCCAGCACTTGGGAGGCTGAGGCAGGAGGATCGCGAGTTCAAAGCCAGCCTCAGCAACTTAGCGAGGCTCTAAGCAACTCAGTGAGAACTTGTCTCTAAATAAAATACAAAATAGGGCTGGGGATGTGGCTCAGGTGGTGGAGTGCTGCTGGGTTCAATCCCCAGTACCAAAAAAAAAAAAACAAAATGGACTTCAAGAATTCCACTGGATTGCAGTCTATAATTTTAAAACACCTTCATTAGAAAAATATTTCCAAGAATTGACTTTTATAATGCAACTTACTTCTTATAAATGTGGTAAAAAAAAGTCTCCCTCCTTGACCAAACTCTAAATAAAACCCTCTGCCCTGGTCTTAGACTAGGTCTTATATTTGGGCCTTTCCCTAAAGAGCCCAATATTACCAAGGATCTTGCAAAGACAGCCAGAACTTTCACCCTTGGCATATGATTACCTTGGTCTGCCTTTAGCAAGGATCTTGTCAAGTCAGTTTAACAAGAATTCTCCCTATGACTGATTTTCCATCTACTGACCTCTTACCCTATCTCTGGACTATAAATGCCTTCTTTGCTATGCTGCATTCAGAATTGAGTTCAGTTCTATACTGAATTCCCTATAGTTACAGTCCCTTTGACAGTAAAGATGCATTTTTTGTTCAAAAGATTCTTTTTTCCCCCTCAATTTTTTTTTCTGATACCAGGGCTTGTACACCGGGGCACTTAACCACTGAGCTACATCTACAGCCTCTTTTATTTATTTTTTGAGATAGGGTCTCGCTAAGTTGCGGAGGCTGGCTTTGAATCTTCCTGCCTAAGCCTCCCAAGTTGCTGGAATGATAAGCATATGCCACGTGCCTGGCTATTATTTGTATTCTTGATAATTTCCATTTTGACTGGAGTGAGATGAAATCTCAATGTAGTTTTCATTTGCACTTCCCTGATTACTAGGGATATTGTTCAACGGTTGATTAAGGGAGATCCAGAAATGACCTAGAAACTGCAGAAAGGGCATTCAAAGCAAATCTTCACCTTCCATTGCTTGAAACATCATAAATGGTCACTGATCTAGATTTGGTACTGAACCAGGCCTATTTTTCCTGCCAGGCAGCATGGCCAAGCATGAGGAAATAGAGTAGGTCTCAAATCTGCCTCCCTGAGAATAGAGTTTAGGGGTACTTATGGAATGAGGATCAAGGTGGGTCTGAGGCATGGGGAAAGGTGATTGGAGTTAAGGGAAAGTAAAGTAGTAGCCGTCTACAGATGTATAACCAAGCTTCTTGGCTCTTCACAGATTGCATGTTCAGAAAACGTCAGTTTTAACATGTTCCTGAGGATTGAATTTTGACCCTCTGAAGCCAAAAGATCACCCATCAGACACTTATGTGATTCCAATTGAGGAGATGTTTAGTTCCAACCAATTTGATCTGCCTCTAAGTTTCTGAAAAACAATTTAGGCAATTGTTGCCCTTATAACTATTCATCGGAGGTATTATCTGCAGGAAACCTGATGTGAGTATACTGCCTAGCGATGAAACCTCTAAAATTGGTGATGAAACCAGACAACTTAAAGAGGCTAGAATTAATTAAGGCTAGAAGGTTTATTTGAATTTCCCTTGGTTTCAGATTCAGGACATTCAACCTGGAAAGTGTTGCCAGTGTTGCTAGAAATAATTCAGAATGGTGAGTTGCTTCTTTTGACTAAATTGTGCCTCTGGGATGTATAGGAAATCCTGCCGATGTGGGAACCACTGTGGGAAGGCATAGATCCCATGACAGAACAAGAGCCAAGAGGAAGGCACTGACTGCAAGGTGTAAAATTGCCTTGGGAGCTTTTTTAAACTTAGGGTAAACTGACCACTGATACTCAGAGATGGAGAGGGAAAATATGTATCCGTGAGAATGAATCTGAACCTGTGGTCCAGGAGAGTAGCTTTCTCTAGAAGCATTTTACTTTATTCTTTGTTGTTTTCCTTATCATATTCCCAAAGTTTCTTAAATATATTTTTTTAAACTTCCAGTCTGATCATATATATATGCAAGGAGAAATTATCTTAAGGTTCTCTCTTCCTGGAATGGAGCTATAGAGTCTAGACAGTGTCTGGTCACCTGAGTCCAGAGGGGCCACAATGATAGGAGTGACAGTACCACCTGAGGCTTGTAGCTACCAGAGCATCTAGTGCAGGCCAGGCCACTGGCTGGAAGGTAGTTTCCCAGGGGAACTGTAGGGTGTGAAATTTAATGTTACTGTATTCATACTGACTAGCCAGTGAAAAACTCAGAGTTTTATGATTTTCTTAACTTGGTGCCAAATAAATATCCTCAGACTTGAGGAGAACATGGCAAGGCCAGCTTATCTCTCCAGATTTGAAACTTCACTGCAGCCTATATCATTTGATAGAGGAATGCAGGGGAAAGCTGCTTGTCCAATTCAACAAGTATAGGAGGCAGAGTCATAAGCTGAGGACAGGGTGACTGGAGAAGGTCCCAGTGCAGGCTGCCTACCTTTTCTAGAACATTTACTAGCACCTGTTATCATTAGCTCCCATTCTGTGCTGAGGTCAAAAGCAGCATCAAAGACAATGTAAAAATCATCCTGAATTTCAACTTTAGGCATTGAGTTTATTGAAAATAGAACCAAATCTCTAATACATAAGTTTCCAAATCAAGCATTTGTAGTCTCAATTCACAAGAGGCTACTAATTGAGCCCAAGGGGAAAATTTTGAGGATCATCTCTACTACAACTCTGAAAAAGAGAGTCAAGGGGAAAGAACCAAAAATTCTCTAAGATTTTTCAAACTTTCATTTCTAGTAATGTGATCTAGATTATTTGAAACAATATTCCCACTGAGGACAAATAAATAATAGATCAAAACTATTTTTAAGTGTTATGAGTATTGAAGATATGAAGATGTGTAGAAAGAAATTGTCAGGATAAAATCAAGGGAAAGAGGAAATCTGGACAAATCAGAGGCAACAGCGGCCATGTTTGCTCTGGGAGCATCTGTCTAAATAACATGCGAATTTTCCTGTAGAGGGTGCCATGGCCTGAGGGGAAGCAAGCCAAAGACCCATCTTTATGGAACATGAGACATTTATGCCACAAACTGGGCCCCACAGAGTCATCCTCTTGAGGAAGGACAAGCTAAAAATAAACCAACCTCCAACCTCAAACCCTAAGGAATTGCTAGGGAAGTTGCCTTCATTATAAGGAAGCTATAAGGATGCTGAACTGTCCTGGAGAAGTTGTAAATAAAAGCTGTCACTTTTGCAGATTTGATGTCAAATTCATATCAACTGAATGGCCCACAACAACAACACACACACACACACTAAAAACTTTTAGATCATGAATTTAATTAAGTGTCTGAAAACAAATAGGTCTCCTAGGCACCTTATATATAAATGTTTATTTCTCTTAGAACTCAAAGAACTCTTGAGAAAAATTTCAAGACAATATAATTAAACACATAACGAAGAAGGAAACCATGAGCAAGAAATGAAGACAAATGCACTAATAGTTCTATCAACACTTCTTATATTGAAATTATCAGACCATTTGGAAAATATAGATTATAAAATAGGTTATATTATATAAAAAGAAAAAAGAGACTAATTTGCAGTATTTTTCAAATAGTACACACTGTAAAAAGTAATTTGGCATACTAATAAAAATGCCAAATAGAAATATAGGAAATGGAGATTAAATTAAAATTTTTGAGATAAAATAACTTAATAGATTTTAAAGCAAAGAGAACACAGTAAAAAGCAGCAAGTAAGTGACTGAAATTAAGTAAGAGGAGAGTGGAGGGGATACAGAATAGAGAAATGCAAAGAAGGAAAACGTAGAGAAATTAAGAGATAAGAAAAATATGTATATTTAGTTGCAATTTTAAAGGAAAGAAGAGAGCAGAGTTGAGGTGTGAGATGATGGTAGAGAAATTTCCAGATACAATGAAAGACCATCAAGAGTGCCAGTGAATCTCTAGCAAACACTTAGGTTTTAAATTCCACAGTTAAAGACATTCCAGTAAAAGTACTAAGCATCAGAAACAATTTCTTAAACACAGTCAAAGAAATGAGATACTGCCTTCAAAGCAGCAATGGATTTATTATTGACTTCTTAGCAGCCAACAACAGAAGGCAAGAGATAATGAAATATTGTCTTCAATTTGCTGAACAAAAGTACTGCTAATCTTGAAAAAAAATCTATGTCCAGAGAATCAATCAGTTCAAAAGTTAATTTTATTTTCTAATACTCCCATGATGGGCACTTTCATATTATGATATTAACATTCATATCATGATATACGCTATGGTTCCAGATGGATAACAATTACTTAACTATTCCCAGAAGTGACTGACAATGAATGAAAGTATGACCCACTAAACTGAAACTTAATGTAATCCCAGCAGATCTGTTCCTGGTAGTTCCCCCAAAAGTCACAGTCCCTCCATTGCACTATTTATTGATTGATTTTTAATTGATTTTTATTTTTTTTAATTTGTTCTTTTTAGTTATAAGTGACAGAATAGTATATCTTGGCATTTATACAAACGTGGAGAATATTCTTATTATAATTCCAATTTCATACTTTAAGAAAACTTTTGTTGAGATCAATTATGGAAGATAGAAAGGAAGTCAATATCAGGCACGGAAGATTCTATAGGCTTGCATGCTGTAAAACTACAGGTTGTGTACTTGGCTGCCTGTTTTTGTAATGTAGATTTATCTTGCCAGGCACAGTGAGGCACAACTGTAACCTCAGTGACTTGGGAGGTTGAGACAGGACCATCACAGGCTCAAGGCCAGCCTTAGCAACTTAGCAAGGCCCTGATCAATGTAGTAAGGCCCTGATCAATGTAGTGAGACCCTGTCTCAAAATAAAAGATTAAAAGGATTGGGGATGTAGCTCAGTGGTTTTACCCCTATGCTCAATCCCCATTTTTTTATCCCCATAATTACCCAACACAACACATCCATTGGTTTTATATTACCTATGCTGTCACCGTGCAACGACAAAACTGAGTATCAGTGATACAGACTTCATGGCCCTCAAGCCTAAATGTTTGATATCTTGCACTTGAATAAAATGAGCAAACTGAATGCATTACAATGACATTCATTAAGCAAATATGCACAAAATACAAATCCCAACATAAATTCATAAGAAGCAAACTTCATTAGTCAAATTTCAAAAGTAGACCAAACTATATATACATTGTATAAACCTGGATAAGTAGTTGATAAAACTAAAGAAAATAACTGTAACAAAAGTTAGATAAGTGGTTATATCAAGGTGAGAAAAGATACCATGATCCATTAATACCTCATGTAGCTGGGTGTGGGGGCGCACGCCTGTAATCCCAGCAGCTCAGGAGGCTGAGGCAGGAGGATCGCGAGTTCAAAGCCAGCCTCAGCAACTTAGTGAGGCCCTAAGCAGCTCAGTGAGACCCTGTCTCTAAATAAAATACAAAATAGGGCTGGGGATGTGGCTCAGTGGCAGAGTGCCCCTGAGTTCAATCCCTGGTTCAAAGAAAAAAAAAAAAAAAGAAGGAAAACCTCATGTGCATATATGACTGCATATCTGATGTGATCCTACAATATGTACAATCAGAAAAATGAGAAATTCTACTCCATTTATGTATGATTTCTCAAAATGCATAAATGCATTCTGCTGCCATGTATAACTAAATAAAACAAGTAAGAAAATTAAAACAAAACAAAACAAAAAAAAGATGCTATGATCCAGACAGGGACTTGGGCTATGTGTTTGAAAAGGGAGCATCTCGATGGCGGCAATGTTCTGTCGATGGTGGTGGTTGTACGTATGTTTGCTTTATGATTGTTCCATTAAACTGTGAATACATATTTTTTGCAATTTTATGGACAGAATCTTTCACCACGAAATTCATATATTCAATCCCTAATCCCCACGGTGACTATATTTGGAGAAAGGACCTCTAAAGAAATGGTGCAGATTAAGTGAGACCATAACGGTGGAACCCTGAACTATTCCATCATATGAAGAGGCAGAGACATCAGGGACTCACAGAGAGAAAAGGCTGTGGATGCTCAGTGAGAAGACAGCCATCTAGAAGACAAAGACAGAGGCCTTAGGGGAACCCAATTCAGCTGGGACATTGTGTGTATGTTGCAGGGGGGTGGGTCTTGATTACACAAAACGATGGCTTCCTTGTCTTATATTTGTACACACATAAAAACATAATTTGATAAATTTAATTCCCAGATACCACTCCCCGTTTCCTTCTTCCCCCGGTTTGGTCCCCTTCCTCCACCCTCATGGTCTCTCTTTTACTTTCATGGCATTACTACCCCCCACCCCTCACATTTTTTCCCTCAAACTTCTACCGATGAGAAAAACATAAGATATTTATCTGACAGTTAGCTCAAGATTATGGTTCCATTCATTTGTCTTCACATGACATAATTTTATTCTTCATGGCTAAATAAAACTCCATTTTTATATATGTCACATTTTCTTCATCCATTCATCTGTTGATATACACATAGACTGATTCCATAACTTGCATATATTGTGAGTTGTGCTGTGATAAACATGGATATGCATGTACCTCTAAAGTATGCTGACTTCAAATCCTTTTGGATAAATACCAAGGAGTGATACAGCTAGATCATGTGGTAGTTCTATTTTTAACTTTTGAGGCATCTCTGAACTGATTTCCATAGTGCCTGTACCAATTTACAATCCCATCAACAGTGCATGAGTTCCACTTTTCTGCATCCTCACCAGTATCTATTGTTATTTATATTCTTGACAATTGCCATGCTAACTGGAGTAATGTGGAATCTCATTGTAGCTTTTTGTTTTTTTGTTTGTTTGTTTGTTTTAGGTGGAGAGGATTCCTCTTTTTCTCAATTTTAAAGGTATGTATTTTATTGTATGTTTTTGTATTATATATTTCAAACATTTAAACCATGTATCAATTAGCTCTGAATTTTTCACTATTAAAGGATAATTTTCTTTTTTTTAATTTATTTTTTTCATTGTAGTTTTGATTTGCATTTCCCTGAGGGCTAATTGAACATTTTTTTTTTGTATAGTTGTTGGCATCTTCTTTTAAGATGTGTCTGTTTAGTTCATTTGCCCATTTATTGATTGGGCTATTTTTTTTTATGTTGAGATATTTGAGTTCTTTATATATTCTTTATGTATTCTTTGAGTTATTTAGATAGTCATTGTCTGTTAGAAGAGTAGCTAGTAAAGATTTTCTCCCATTTTGTGGACTCTCTCTTCACTCTAAAAATTATTGACTTGGCTGTACAGATACATTTAAATTTGTTGCTATCCCAGTAATTGGCTCTTGCTATTATTTCCTGTCCTATGGGATCCTATTCAGGAAGTCTTTGCCCGAATCTATACATTGAAGTATTTCCACTAATTTTTCTTCAAACACTTGTAAATTTTCTCTTTGTGTAATTATGTTTTCGACCTATTTTGAGTTGACATTTCTACAGGGTGAGAGAGAGTGGTCTAATTTCATTCTTCTACATATGGATATCTAATATTTCTATAACCAATGGTTAAAGAGTCTGTTTTTGCTCCCTTGTGTGATTTTTTTGGAATCTTTATTAAGAAGCATATGATTGCAACTGTGTCAGTTTGTTTCTGTTTTCTATTCTGCTTCACTGTCTACAAGTCTGTTTTTATGCCAATGTCATGATACTGTCATGCTTTTGTTACTATGGACCTGTAATATGATTTGAGATCAGGTGTTACGATGGCTCCAGCACTGCTCTTTTTTACTCAGGATTGCTTTGGTTTTCTTTGGTCTTTTGTTCTTTTATCTAAATTTTAGGGTTTTTTTCCTACTTCGGTGAAGAAACTAGAAAAAAAAAAAACCCAAAACCTAAAATTCTACCCCACTCCCATCATAAAGAACATTATTGATATTTCATTGGTGAATTAATTGAATATGTATACTAACAATATTAATTCTGCCTGTTCATGAACATGAGAGATCTTTCATCTTCTAGTGTCTTCTTCAATTTCTTTTTTCAGTTTTCAGTGACATTCATTGTAGAGGTCTTCTCCTCCTTGGTCAGGTTTATTCCTAGATATGTTTTTAAAACTAGTTATTGTGAATGGAATTATTTTCCTTAATTCTTTCTCAGAGGAATCATTATTGAGGTATGTAAAAAAGCAATTCATTTTTTTTCTTGGTACCTGGAATTGAACTCAGGGGCACTTAACCACTGAGCTACATCCCCAGTCCTTTTTGTACTTTATTTAGAGATAGGGTCTCACTGAGTTCTTAGGGCCTCTCTAAGTTGTTGAAGCTGACTTTGAACTTGAGATCCTCCTGTCTCAGCTTCCTTAGCCACAGAGATTACAGACCTGTGGCCCTGCAGCCAGTTAAAAAAAACCATTAGTTTTTATATGTTAATTTCATAACCTGCTACTTTCCTGAATTGTTTATCAGTTCTGGAAGTCTCTATTATGTTGAAATAAGTTCGTTTTTATCACTAATTTCTTTAGTTTTTTAAAATCATGAAAACATGCTGAATTTTGTCAGACTTTTTTTGTATCAATTGAGATGATCACGTTAATTTTGTCTTTGGTTATATTTATATGATGAATGACAATTATTGATTTGCATATGTTGAAGCAGCCTTGTATCCTGGGATGAAACCAACTTGATCATGGTGTATGATGATTTTAATGTATTGTTGAATTTGCTAATATTTTATTGAGGATTTTTACATCTAAGCTCATCAATGGTATTAGTCTACAATTTTTTTTTCCTTGAAGTGTCCTTATCTAGTTTTGGTATCAGGTTTCATAGAATGAGTTTAAAAGTACTCCTCCCTTTCTATTTCATGGAATAATTTGTGAGTATATGGTATTACTTCTTTAAAATCTGGTAAAATTCAACTGTAAACCTGTCTGCTCCTAGGATATTCTTTGCTGAGAGTTTTCTACTACTGTTTCAGTCTCATTGCTTGTTATTTGTTTGCTTAGGTTTTCTACATTTTCTTTGGTTGGAGGTTTATGACTCTTGCGTATTAAAAATATGCAAACTTTTGATTCTTTTATTTTTTCTTTAAACTTCTATTTCATTAACCTCAGCTCCATTCTTTAATATCTTTAATATTTCTTAATTTCTACTATTTTGTGGATTGATTTGTTCTTTTTTTAATAAGACCTGATCATTTATTGTTAGGCTGTTTATTTGAGATTTTTCTTTTCTTTTTTTTTAATGTAGGCACTCAGAGGTATAAACTTCCCTCTTAAAACTGCCCTAAATCTATCCCAGAAATTATGCTATTTTTATTTCTATCTTCATTAGTTTCTAAGAATTTTAAAGTTCCCCTTTAATTTCTTCCATGACCCATTCATCATTCAAAACCATGTTGTTGAATCTCTATGTATTTGTATGGTTTCTGTAGTTAATGTTTTTTATTTCATTCAATTATGTTCTGAAAAGATGTAAAATATAATTTCAAATTTTTCTGCATTTGCTTGGACTTGTATTTTGGACTTATGACCAGTTTTAGAGACAGTTATATGAATGGCTGAAAAGAATTTGTAGATAAATGTTGGATAAAATATCCTAGAGATGTTGTTCAGTCCAATTAGTCTACAGTAAAGTTTAAGCCTGATGTATCATTGTTGATTTTCTGTCTGGATGATCAATCTATTAGTTAGAACGAAGTATTGAAATCCACCACTATTACTGTATTAGGGTCAGTTTTATTATATCAGATAATGTTTATTTTATATGATTGGGTGAACTGACAGGACACAAATATTTACAATTGCTATATCTTCTTGTTGAATTGTTCGCTTTACAATATGTAATCATCTTCTCCGTCTCTTTTGATTAATTTTGGCTTATAAGCTGCGTTGTCTGATATGGGAAGGGCTACTTCTGCTTGTTTGTGAATTCTATTTTCCCTACTTTAACTTTCAGCCTGTAAATGTCTTTGCCTATGAGATATATTAGATCAAAAACCTAATTATAAAATCAGAGACACTTGGAACTTTTTAAAAAAATCAAATCTGCTAATTTATGTCTTTCATTTGAAAATTAAGAAGATTTACATATTCAGTATTATTATAGAGGGGTATAAGTTACTTGTTGCAATTTGTTTTATTTCTCATGTTTGAATCTTTCCTAGTTTTTATTTTCTTATTAATTTTTCAAATGTGATTTATTCTTTACCAGACTCTCTTGGTTATTTTTATTTTCTTCTTCAATATGTAGGATTCCTTTAAGTATCTTTTGCAATGCCATATTAGTGGTTATGAATTACTTTAGTTCGTACTTGTAAGATTTTAATTTCTCTTACAATTCTGATGTATAGTTTGGCTGGATATAGGAATCTATGTTGGCATTTGTTTACTTTTAGGGCTTTAAACCCAACATTCCATAGCCTTATGGCTTTTGGAAATTCTTCTGAGAGATTTGTTATTATTCTGTATAGTTTGCCTGTATAAGTGAGTTGGCATTTCTCTCTTGCAGCTTTTCAAATTATTTCTTTATTCTGACTTTTTGGTATTTTTAATTGTGTAATAGAGGGCTTTTTTTGCTTTGTTTTGTTTTGTTTTTGTTTTTGTTTTCTTGTTTGGAGTTCTAAATTCTTCCAGTCCCTGAATATCCATCTTATTCCCAAGACTTTGGAGGGTTTCTGATATTAATTAATTAGATGAATTTTCTATACCATTAGTCTTTATCTTCTTTCCTTCCTCAAGTACTATGGGTCTTAAGTTTGCCCTTTTAACGTTGTCTCAAAGCTCCTATATATTCTATTCATAGTTTCTAATTTTTATTTTAAAAATTACTGTTTCAAATTAAAATTATTACTGTTTGTTTGAATTGCTGCACCTTGTCTTCAAGCCCTAATATTCTTTCTTTTTCATGGTATAGTCTGTTGGTGAGTTTCTCCACTGAGTTTTTTATTTGATTAGTTAAATATCTTATTTCTAAGATTCCTGTTTGGTTCTATTTCAGAATCACTATTTCTTTATGAAAATGTTCTTCAATATCCTGCATTTTCTTTGTTAGTTCACTTTATGGATCTTCCTATACTTCACTGATCATTTTAACAATCAATTTTTTCCATTCTTTGACTTTTTCTCCACTCCAATACCTGTGGGATCAGTTATTGGAGTGTATTTTATTTCCTTATTTTCTCATGTATTTTTATGCCCATATTTATGCATCTGCTGGGATGGATACTTATTCCATTGTTATACAAGTGTCTTTTGAGGAAGCTTTTTTTCTTAACTGTTTTCCTTAGTCTAGGGGTGTATCTCAGTGTCAAAATTTCCACTCAACATGACCACATTTCTATGTTCAGTTCCTAGTACCACTTAGAGAGGAAATAATAATCACCAGTCACTATAACTTCAAAGCTAATGATATACTAATAGATTATAAAAATGTATTGAAAATTTTCTCTATAAGATCACTAGTCCAAAAGTGAATAAGAGGAATAATACTCTAGAATCTGCTAAAATATTAGGCATTAAACATAACAAAATTACTGTTAAACACACAGGGCATTAAAGGAAAACAAAGAAGAAACAAAAAAAGTGGGGATAGAGAGAGAAACGAAGCAGATAATAATGCAAGAAGACAAAGAGAGGAAAAAGAGAAAGTATATAAATAAGCAAGAAGAAAATAAGAGAATAAACCCAACTAACATATTAAATCATTTAAAAATACATAAAATCGGGTTAAAGCATGCAATATCAGATAATGTTTGACATCTATTGTATCAACACAGAAGAAAATACCAATGAAATAAAAAACTAGCATTAGAGTCTTAAATTATTCCTTGCTGAGCCACTTGAGATGGAAAGATTTCTTATTGGGCTTTCCAGATTTGGATTCCATCAGGTTTCTGGATGTGTAGTAATTGCTAACACCTCCTTAGCTTGTCCTCCAAGTTTCTCTGGGTGTGGAGGTAGAAACCAGACCATCTGTCTCCACCCTGGCTTGGGAAGCATTATATTTAGTCCCCCGCCCCATCTAGTCATCTTTCTACTTCAGAAACTGCACAGAACGCAGGTACTGGCACCTCTCCACAAAGACCTCATTTTGCCCACTTCTGGTATGAATCTAGGTGGCTTCCACCAGTCTTAAAAAAGTCAGGACACAGAATAACTCTCTCAAGCAACAGAGGACAATGTCTATGGCCTAGAGACCAGGTATTTCCTCAGTTGGGACTGCAGACTTGGGTGTCTGCCTGTAGAAAGGATGCACAGGTCCAAAGCTATCAAAGCTTTCTGTGTTGATTTTGGGGTGTGCATAGTGTGGCAGTTCACAGAGGAGGTATGTGAGGTAGTCCTGGCAGAAGAGGCATGAGTCAACCTGAAGCTGATGCATGCAGTGGCCCATGGCTGAGGTGCACAGCAGTACACGTTGCAGAGGTGCATGGTTGCTGCGTCAGAGGAGTGCATCAGTCCCTGGAAGTGCTGCGTTCTCTGTTATGCTCTACCTCATTCTTATTGTCAGCTGTGGGCATGATAGGTAGCAGATATGAGCAGTGGGAACATGAGGTTAAGGAGATAATTTTATGGACTGGACCAAATGTCCTGACCCCATATGTTTTCTTCTTTTTTTCTTTTTTTTTTTTTTTAAAAAGCAATTTGCCTGAGGCCAATCTGCTGTGGTTCTTGTTTAAGTCAATAGGATATGCTACATTTCTCAGCAAACAGCCTGCTCTCTGGATGAGAAATGCAGACTTGAAGACTCCTCCCTGCCACTAAGAAGAACAAAAGTTTCCCCAAAGGAGAAACTCTTGTGACCTTTATACAAACCAGATTCCAGGGCTCAAGGGGTCAGGGGTATAGTCCCCAACCATATAATCTCTAAGAACAAGTTCCAATTAGAACAGAGCACACTAAGGAGATCTTGATTTGCCTTGGATTGTTAACATGTCATTAGAATAGCAAAATCTCCCCTCCATGGAATAATACAGTGAGTCTGATGCAATCCTGCTGTCAATCAAGAGGACCCATTCTCTCCCTTGAGAGCGTCCCTTTTACTCTTTCTCATTATTTTCTAATAAATGCCTGACTGTCACTAAGGGTGACTCACTTGATATCCTTCAGGCAAGAGTGTAAGAACCAGTGGTCACAGACCCCTGTGGTCACTTGAGCTCTGAAGGCAGATCTCATTCTGTAGCAGTGTGTGTGTTGTGGGGAGCAGTCTCAGCAGCCTTCAGTTCAGAGAGATTCTGCTACAGTTTACTCAGCCCATTTCGAAGGATTTCTGAAGATAGTAGTTGTTATGTCTAAGTGGGATGAAGCTGTACTGATTCATTCCTTTCCAAAGCTATAGGCTTAGGTATGGTCTCTACCAAAGGGTTGCCTACCACAGTTTTCCACTAGCAAGTTGAGAGAAGTAGAGCACTTCTCATAAGATGGTTTTGCAGGTCCTATTGTAGCTTAACTCAGTCTGGTTTTCTCTTTTTACCACTATTTCCAAAATAAGATTGCCAGTTTTTCTTCTCCCTCTTTTTTCCTGTTACCGTTCTGATACTGCAGGTTCTGGTTCAGGATTAACAAGTACTTTCATGTATTTGTTTCCAGTAATTAGAATGCCTGAGTCTCTCCACATCCCTGACAGCTTAATATCGTGTCTCTGTGGATTCCCTCTATCATCCTCCTTTCTGATCAGATGTTCTCTCTCTGTTTTGATTCCAAACTTCAGAGAAATTGAGATTTTCCCCTACTTCCACTCTGCCATTTTGGTTCCCCCAAATGGCACCTTGATCTTAGACTTCCTGTCTCCTGAACTTTGAGAAGATAAATCTCTGTCATTTAATCTACTCTGTATGTGATATTTTCTTATGGCAAGTGTTACAGTTTAGATATTAGGTGTCCCCCAAAACCTCATGTGTGAGACAATGCAAGAATGCTCAGAGGTGAAACCAGTTGCGTTATGAGGACCTTATCCCAATAAGTGAATTAATCCCCTGGTGGAGATTAACTGAGTAGTATCTGGAGGCAATAGGGTGTGGCTGGAGGAGGTGGGTATTGAGGGTTTGCCTCTAGGGTATATATTTTGTATTTGGCAAATGGAGTCTCTTCCCACTTGCTGATCATCATGTGAGCCACTGTTCTCCACAACAGCCTTTTACCTGATGCTTGGCACCACCTTGAGACCTGAGGAATGGATCTGGCTGTCTATAGACTGAGACCTCTGAAACTGTGAACCCCCAAATAAATTTTTCTCCTCTAAAATTGTTCCCAGCAGGGCTTTCAGTCACAGAACCAAAAAAAAAGCTTACTAAAACAGCCACCCTAGCGATCTAATACTTGTACTTTCCTGTTCATACATTGAATTTCACAATTTAAAAATGGAGATTTTCTTCAAATTTGTTCATGCATTTGAAAAAAGGAGAAAGTTCTAGAGTATTATTTCTGAAGTAAATAGAGGCATGTCTACCATTGAGTTTTCAGAGCCCTTGCTTGCAAGGACCTGGTAGATATTCTAGCAATTTGTTCCCATGACATACGCTTTTATAAACTTGCAAACTTAATGTAACTATAATCTATCAAAATTGTTCTATTTTGTACCTTTGCTTGTGTTTATTGGGCTGCATTGAAGTGGCTGTGACATTTGGAGAAACTACCAGAAACAGATCTAATATTGGTACCTTTAGATTGGGTTTGGTCAGACATACTTTTTTTTTTATTTTCAATCATTTATGGGAATAGTTAAATTATTGTTAGCCATCTGAAGCTATAGTCTGTATCATGATATGAATGTTTATATTATAATATGATAGTGCCCTCCATATTATGAGAGAGAAAAAGAAGTGTGAAATATTGGACCTACAAGCTACACTGGAAAATTTTTTCTAGTCATCTCCTACAAAAAATTATAAATAAAGGATTTTGTCTTCAGAGCAACTAAGAAAAATAAATTGTGTCATCTAAAGAACATATAAAAGTTTGAAAATATCACATACTTCTTTCTTTTGATGGAAATTGTACAAGATGGAATTTTTACAATTATTGTAAGAAAATAATTCTTATTGGTAAGGTCAAACCTCTGAGACTATAGTATAGCTTATTTATGAAAGAAACTTGGTAAAATATTCCTAAATTTGACCATCATCCTATAATTTATGTGTGACCTTACCAAATTGGTGAATTTAGAAGCAAATTTTTCTTAATTATTAATCAAAAAGTGTTTGATCAAGGAGGTTAAAGAAAAACTATTTCTTCATTCTGTCTAGAGAATATCATAAAGAAAATCTAGCACATGATGATTGTCTGTGTTCGTCAGACTTTTATTGCCATGTCTAAAATACTTTTATAAGAATGAATTAAAGGGGGAAAAGTTTATTTTGGGTTCATAGTTTCAGAAATTTGATCCATGGGGATTTGATTCCATTGCACTGGGTCTAAGGTGAGACAGAACATCATGGTGGAAGGGGGTGTGGTGGAGTAAAGCTTCATAGCTCATGGCAGCCAGGAAGCACAGAGAGGGAAAGAAAGAGAGAGAGGGAGAGAGAGACCAGTCAGGGACAGATGTGGTACAAGGCCACATCCCCAGTGACCTACTTTGCCTACCCTTTGCCTACCATGCCCCATCTGCCTACCATTACCACCCAGTAGTCCATTCGGAATCCTAAGCATTGCCTAAAAGCTCCATCTCTGAACCTTTGTACGTTGTTGATCATGCTTTGACCCATGATATTTGGGGGGACATTGCAAATCCAAATGATAGCAAAATCTGCAGTCCCAAACACTTGAAAGCCTGAAGTGGGAGGGTCACTTGAACCTTGAAGTTTGAGTCCAACCCAGACATCATAGTGAAACTCTATCTCAAAATAGATGGATGCATAAATGCAAAAAACTTCATCATATGAAAAGGTAATCAAATATTACACAGCCAAAAATGCAAAAGAAAATAAAAAAACAAAAAAAATCCACCATATAAATATGTCAGGCTTGCCATTAGTTGTTAGTTATTTTTTTAATGGATTTTGTAATATTTGGAAAATTATGTGAATTTATAATGTGTAGTGACTTATTTTTCTATCAATAAATATTCACTGCTATACTAAACTTTGCATCCATAATGCAATTTTTAAAAAGAGTTCCCTGGATTGTATAAACAAGCCTCACAAAACCTGGATCTACCCTAGTCTAAACCATCAAATATTTATGTACTGATTTTTTCTTTCTTCTCTGGTATTTCCATCTTCCCTGAGCATAGATACAATTTTCTGTAGCTCTACCTTTTTTAACACAATAATACCATTTGTGAAATTACCATCACTCATTGATTAGCCTCACATTAGTTAGCACTGCCCTTTCCATGAAAAGAACTATTTTCTGCACATTTAATCTCAAGGATATTATCTTCAGTTGTCTCCAATAACAAACAATAATAATTTCTTAGTAATTGCAGCCTTGTAAATCTTTGACCTCAGAGTCTTGTATTGTAATGATTTTGATATCTTCTCAATATTATCCATTAAAATAATTTCCTATAGTCCACATGTTTTCACTATTTTAGTTTATTTTCTACCTCAGTCTAAGAATTCAAAATATTCTTTCATATTTTTTGTTTTCATTATTTTTCTAAATATTCTATTTTCCCAATAAATTAAGTTACCTAATGGCATTGACCCAAGTTCAGAGTTTAAAGCTTTATGCAATTTAATCTACTTTGAAATAGTTCTGTGGAAAGAGAACAATATTCTACTAGCTATTAGGTTTTCTTTATTTGAAAATAAAAGGATATCTTCAAGGTCATTTAGTAACAAAGTTAATCTACTATATACAGACATTTAATCAAAATGTCAAGAACTTGGCATCCACATCCCTTTATTGTTGTCTAAGCCCTCTGTGCCCAATATTGCATTAGGTGTTGTAGTAATCTGTATTTTCTTACTATAATAAAATGCCTGAAGCAGGCTAGCTTTATAAAGAAAAGAGGCTTATTTAAATCACAGTTCTGGAGGTTCAATGGCATAGCACGGATATCATCTCAGCTCTGCTAAGCCCCTCATGGCAGATGGAAGCAGTGCATGTGAGAAAGATCACATCACTATACAAGAAGGCAAAAAAGAGTGAGATCCCACTGTCCTTTCCAAAGACATACCCTTCTCAGTTATCTAAGATCCTCCCACTAGGTCCTACTTCTTAAAAGTTTCACTTGCCAGCATAACTACACGAAGACCAAGCATCCTACACATGAACCTTTTGGGGACAATTCACATCTGAATCAGAGCAGGTGTTATATTATATACAGAAGAAATGATGCAATGACATTTGCTTTCAGGAGCTTATGTTCTAATTAGGATAAATGGTATATATATGATGCAAATGAAATGGCAAAAATCTAAAACAAAGGCAAATAGGGAGGTGACAGAATTTCATGAACTGGGACCTGAGATAAATAAGTTTAGATTGATTCACAGGTTTGGAAAGGATTTCAGAAACAAACGTGAACAAACAAAATAACAATGCACTATGTTTCATATCAACTGAAGAATAATGTCAATAACTTACTGATCCTTTCAGATATAATTTTTAAAGTTTCTGTACCTTACAAAGCCTTCCAAAATGATCTACTCAGAATGAGACACTCTATTATTCTGGGCGGTTTCTTAGCTAGTTGTCTTAGTCATCTGTTTTGTTTCTGAAACCAGAAGACCTGACAGAATAATTAGAGGAGGGAAAGTCTACTTGGGGCTCATGGCTTCAGAGGTCTCAGTCCACAGACAGCGAGTTCTATTGCTCTGAGCTCAAGATGAGGCAGAGCATCACAGCAAAAGACTGTGGTAGAGGAAGGTGGCTCAGGACATCACACAAGAAAACATGGAGAGCTGTCCTTACCATGAATGAATAAAATATAGACCCCAAAGATACACCACCTCACAATGACCTGCCTC
>JAJEJO010001894.1:100037-176919 GCA_020662805.1 Glaucomys volans | reverse complement strand
TTGAACATTTTTTCATAAATCTGTTGATTGCTTGTAGATCTTCCTCTGTAAAGTGTCTGTTCATTTCCTTGGCCCATTTATTGATTGGGTTATTGGTGTTCTTGGTGTAAAGATTTTTGAGTACTTTGTAGATTCTGGAGATTAGTGCTCTATCTGAAGTGTGTGTAGCAAGGATTTTCTCCCACTCTGAAGGCTCTCTCTTCACATTGCTGATTGTTTCCTTTGCTGAGAAAAAGCTTTTTAGTTTGACTCTATCCCAATCATTTATTCGTGCTTTTATTTCTTGCGCTTTGGGAGTCATGTTAAGGAAATCTGGTCCTCGACCAACGTGATGAAGATTTGGACCTATTTTTTCTTCTATTAGGTGCAGAGTCTCTGGTCTAATTTCTAGGTCCTTGATCCACTTTGAGTTGAGTGTTAGCCAGGCGTGGTGGCACACACCTGTAATCCAAGCAACTTGGGAGGCTGAGTCAGGAGGATCGCGAGTTCAAAGCCAGCCTCAGCAACTTAGCAAGGCCCTAAGCAACTCAGTGAGACCCTGTCTCTAAATAAAATACAAAATAGGGCTGGGGATGTGGTTCAGTGGCCTAATGCCCCTGAGTTCAATCCCCAGTTCAAAAAAAAAAAAAAGAAAAAACAAAACAAAACAAAAAATGAATACTGTTTCTTAATGCCCTAAAGGAAGGTAGATAGAAGGTATTGTAAAAGCTGGCTTGTAACACCAACAAAGAGCCACATGATATTTAAAGGGTTTTCATGGTATTTAATACTAGCCTCTCCTCTTCCAGGTATCCACACTCTAATAATCTTCGTGTAGACTGTACAGAAATAATATAGTGATAATTGGTATCTTATGAGCACCTAGGAAGCAATGAATCATAATTGACTGACTAGGAAGCCAGGCTTCCTGAGTTTAAATTCCAGATTCATTTTTCAAAAAATTATTCTGTAGATCTTTATTTTCTACCTCACCAGACTTATTTTTTATTGGTTCCTATTAGCTATATATAACACTAGAATTCATTTTGACATAATTAGAAACACGTGAAATATTATTTGCTCCAATTCAATTCCCAGTACTTACCCTTACCCTCTCCTCCTCCCTCCCTGTTCCCTGTTCCCTTTCCTCTACTCTACTGATCTTTCTGCTGTTTACTGACATTTGTTTTGCTTTGTTTTTTTAATTAGTGTCTTGTGACCAGATCCACTTCTAAATAGTTCTGTGACTTTGAACAAGTTTCTTCACCTCCTCTGCTTAAGACTCCCCTGATATAAAATGGGCATAATCATAGATGCCTGTTTAATAGATTTAATGTTAAAAACAAGTGAGTTACTAAATGTATAATGCTTACAAGAATGTCAGTCACATAGTAAACTGAAAATGTTAGCTTACTTTATTTAAATATTTCTGCATTAAGGTTTAATGAAAGAAATTTTGAATAATTATGCTGAAGAGTAACCTAAGCTATAATGATATCTCAATCTGTCTTTAAAATTTGGAAATTAAAAGAAAATGTGCATTTTTAAAACTCCCTTGAAATATAGTCTTGTTGGCTTTAAATTTTTTCATATTTAAATTGCTTACTTACTTACATAAAGATTTATTATGGAGTTCATTTAGAGAGCAAACACCCCTAGTATGTAACTTGGAAAACATGACTACATAACCTCATCTTAGTTCATTAATTTACTCATTGCTGATTAATTCACTTATGCATTTATTGATTCAATCAACCAAGCAATTATAATTGAATAGTCTGTAACCATACAAAGGGGATTATGTATGCAGGTTTGTTTCCTATAAGATAATGTGCATTACAAAGCTATCTAAAACTGTGTTTTTGTGAGGTTGAAGTGTATGATTTAATTTTCACCAGTTTGAAGGAAATTATGTAATACAAGGACATCTTGGAACACTGCAAACAAGAAAAAATGTTCCTTATACATACATTTTTTTTCTTTTTAAATTCTGGTTCATTGAACTGCAATTTCCACCAGTAAAACCCACATTTTAGTGTATTATTTTCTACATCTTTATAAATACATACAATTGTGTATCAGCATGCTAAAGAAATCGAATATTTCCATCACATCAAAATCTCCCTTGTCCATGTGTAGCTAATCCCATACTTATAACCACAGCCCCTAGAAAATACTGACTTGTTCTTAGTGACTATTAGTTTGATTTTTCTCAAATGTCATGTAAATGGAATTGAACCCAAGGTGCTGTTTGATGCTGGATTTTTCCGCGTGACCATTGGTGTTTGAGATTCATCTATGTGAATTACTATTGGTAGTTCGTTTTAAAGTATTTTTTAACTAGAATTCTGTTTTATGAATATAATAAAATCAATTTATCCATCCTTGAGTTGATGAAAATTGGATTATTTCCAATTTTGGCAATAAAGCCACTAGAAATATTTAAGTATAATAATTTGTGGACACATATTTCTACTTATCTTAGGTAAATAATGTGATGGCTGTGTCAGATGATAAGCTGAGTTCAACTGCCAAACTGTTTTCTAAGTCGCTGTATCAATTCTGCATTCTCATTAGCAATGTGCGAATGTTTCAGTTGCTTTGTGTCTTTTAGGCACTTCTTATTGTTAGGTTTTTTATTTTAATTGAAACTATTCTAATAGGTGTTAACTTCTTGTGGTCACAATTTGCATTTCTCTAATGACTAAAGATGTTCAGAAACTTCCTGTGCTCATTTACACATTTATCATTTTTGGAGTGCCCACTTCTTTGGGGGTTGTTTGTTTTCTCTTTGCAGAACTGTACAACTTCCATATGCATATTCTGGCTTTTGGCCATTTATTATATTGTTTTGTGAATATTTAACGCTAATCTGATCCCTATCTTTTGATTTTAATCTTGTGAAAGTCCAATTTATCTGGTTTCTTTCTTTCCTTTTTTCTTCCTTTTTTTTCTTTCTTTCTTTCTACTTTCTTTTTGTAGTTTGTGCTTTCTTTGTTGTGTCAAAGAAATATTTGCAGAATTTTCCTTCTGTAAATTGCATGATTCTAGTTTGTACACTTAGGTCTATGATCCATTTTGAGTTAAGTGTTTAATGTCATATTAGGTAAGGATAAGGTTTGTCATTTTGCATATGATTATCCAGTTGTGTCAGGAGCATTTTTTCCAAAAGAAAATCTTCCTCCTCTGAATTGCCTTGATGACTTTATCAAAAATCAATGGACCATAATATGTGTGGGTTTGTTTCTAGATTCCTTATTCTTTTCTATTAATTTATTGAGTTTATGGCTTTGGCTATACCACATTGTCTTAACTATAACTTTAAAGTAAGTCAGGTAGTGTGAGTCCTTAACTGTTATTTTTCAAAGTTGTTTTAGTTATTCTAGTTTCATAGGGTTTCTGTATAAATTTTATAATTAGCTTAATGATTTCTACAAAATAAAAATCTGCTGGAATTTTGGGATGGTAATGAACCTGTAATTAAGATAAAATTAACATAAGAACAATATTGTCTTCTAATCTGTGAGCACAGTATTGTTATCCATTTGTTTAATTTCTATTTTTCTCATCCATACTGTGTATTTCTTCTTTCTTTGGGGGCGGGGTGTAGTTCTGGAATTCAAACCTAGGCTTCATGCATACTAAGCAAGCACCCTACCTTTGAGCTACATTTCAAACCCTGGATAGTTCTTAACACATTTTATACATATTTTGTTAGATTTATCTCTGTTTTACATTATTTGTGCTAATATAAATGGTACTTTAAAGTCTTAATTGCTTATTGTGAATCTATACAAATGCCACTGATTTCCGTTTGTTGTCTTAGCACCCTGTAACCTCACTGAACTCAATTAGTTCTAGCAGCTTTATAGTAAATGGTGATTTTCTACAATTATATGATCTGTGAATACAAAATTATTTCTCCTTTCAACTCTGTTTATCTATTATTTTTATTTTATTTTATTACATTGGTGAATTCTTCCACTAATGTTGAAAGTACAGGTAAAAATGAAAACATGCTTACCTCATTTCTGATATTCTCGGTCTTTCACCACTAAGTATGGAATACATTTGCAAAATTTTCATAGGTTAAGAAGCCTTCCTTTAATTCCTACTTTGGTTATTAACTTTTGCATGCATTTTTAAAACCATGAATAAATTTAAAGATTGTCAGATGCTTTTTCTGTCACTGTAGAAATAATCTCCATTAGTTTGTTAATATATGGCAAATTATATTGATTGTTTTAAAATGTTGACTTACCTTGCATTTCTATGATAATAAAGCCCCATTTATCAGGCTCTATTTTTAAAATATTTCTGAATTCAATTTGCTTAATTTTAAAAGAGTTTTTGCACTAGTATTTCTGAGAGATGTTGGTTTATAACACTGTCAAATGGACATATAGTAAAAATCACACATATACTTTTAATTTTTCTTATAGTCACATTAAAGAAAAATAGTTAAATTGATTTTAGTAATGCATTTATTTTAATTTAACCATTTATAATTTATCTTTCATCATTAATAAGAATTATTAACAAAATACCCTTTGTCACCTCAAGTCTTTAAAATCTGGTGTTTATTTTTTATGTCACAAGCACAATAAGTCCCTCTGGCTGTTGGCCCCCAATATTTCATATTGCAAGTTTATCTTGGTACCAAGGTAATGTTTGCCTCATAAACAGATTAGAAAATACTACCTGTTTGTATATTTTTCTGGAAGAATTTCTATAGAATTGATGTTATTTCATCCTTTGATGAACAGTAAAGTTTATGAGTGAAGCCATCTGGACCTGAAGTTTTCTTTGTTGAAAGGCATTTAAATACTAATTTAATTTCTTCAAAAAATACAGGGTTTTCCAGCTATCTATTTTCTTTCTATTGATTTTTGGTAGAAATTCAAGGAATCTGTCCATTTCATCTAAGTGTCCAACTCACTGGTAAGTGTTCATCATGTTTCAGTGATATACTTTGAATATCTGTAGAATACATAGTGATATTGCTAATTTCTACTTTTCTGGTATTAATAATTCTCCTTTTTAAAAATAGACTTTGTTTTTTAGAGTAATTTTAAGTTCACAGCAAAATTTAGCTAAAGGTACAGTTTCCCATATAATCCCTGCATAGCCTCCCCCACTATCAACAATCTACACTGGAGTGGTGACAGTGTTACCATTAAGGAATATACATAGACATAGCATTATCACTCAGAGACCAAAATTTACCTTAGGGTTCACCACAAATGGTGTTGTACATTTGATATATTTGGACAAAAATATAATGACATATATCCATTTGTATAGTATTATGCACGGTCGTTTCGCTTCCCTTAAAATCCTCTGTGCTCTGCTGATTAATCCCTCCTTCTCTCTTAACACCTCAAAACCACTTATCTTTTTACTCTCTTTATAGTTTTGACTTTCCAGAACCAAGCAGGATGGTTCAATTCAGGCTGACTTTTTTCACTTAGTAATGTGGATATGTTTACTCCAGGTCTTTTTTTTTTTTTTTTTTTTTTTTTTAGGGATGGGTACTGGGTACTGGGATTGAACCCAGGGTCATAGTACCACTGAACCACATCCCCAGCCCTTTTTATTCTTTATTTAAGCTGCTGAGGCTGTCCTTGCTTTTGTGGTCCTGCTGTTTCAATCTCTTTTGTTCCTGGAAATTACAGGCACCTCCATTTCTTTGCATGACTGATTGCTCATTTCTTTTCAGCACTAAATAATGTTATATTGCCTCGCTGTAGCAGTTTATTTATTACTAACCTACTAAAAGATATCGTGGTCACTCATAAGTTTTGTAATTACAAAGAAAGCTGCTATAAACATCTTTGTGTCATTTTTTGCATGGACATAAACTTCCAGATCATCTGAATAAATATTAATGAGCACTATTGGTGGCTCATAAGGTCCAAGCATTTGTAAGAGTCTGCCAAACTGCTTTGCAAAGTGACTGAGTCATTGTGCATTCCCGCCAGCAATGGATGAGAGTTTCTGTTGCTCTATATCCTTGACAGTATTTGGTGCAGTCACTCTTCTGGGTTTTGCCCATTCTTATAGGTACATAGTGGAATATTATTGTCAGGCTTCAACCTCATATAATAAGGTTCTTTTAGAAGAAACTGTACAGAATCAGCATTATTTCTTCCTTAAATATTTGGTAGAATTTATTAGTGAACCTATCTGGGCCTAATGCTTCCTGTTGGGAAAGGTTATTAATACTTGACTTAATTTTTTCAACAGATAGAAACCTATTCAGATTATTTTTTTTCTTGTGTAAGATTCAGAGTGCATCTTTAAGAAACTTGATTATTTCTTCTGAGTTATTTAATATGTGAATGCTGTATTCCAATATAATTATTCCATGATTCCTGGGATCTGTACCGACATCCTCTCTTTCATTTTGATATTAATAATTGAATCCTTTCTCTTTTGTCCTTATATCAACTAGAGTCTTAACAATAGTTTTGATCTTTTCAAAGTATCTTTATTTGAGTTCATTGATTTTTTCTATTTGCTTACTTTTATAATTTCATTGATTTCAATTATTCCTTTCCCTTTCATTAAATTGACTTTTGTCTTCTTTTTCTGTCTTCCATAGGTAGAAACCTATATAATTGATCTTAGATCTTCTCCATCTTTCTAATATATGCCTTCTATACTATAAATTCCCCAGGTAGCACTGTTTTGGCAGCACCTTACAAATTTTGATATATTGTAACTTCATTTTCATTCATTAAAAAATATTTTGTCATTTTTCCCTGAGATTTCTTCTTATATCTATATATTATTCAGAGATATGTTGTTTAATCCCCAAATATCTGTTGATTTTCCAAGTGCCTCTCTGTTCCTGATTCTCATGCAATTCTACTAGAATCTGAGAGCAAACATTTTCTAATTTCCATTCTTTTAAATTTGTTGTATTTCATGGCTCACATATGGTGTATCTTGGCAAAAGATCCATGTAAGCCCAAGAAGAATGCATTCTGCTCTTATTGGATGGAGTAAACTATAGACACCCATTACATCCAGTTGATTCATGGTGTTGTTGAATTCAATTGTGGATCAGTTTTCTGCCTGCTGAATCTGTCCCTTTGTGACAGAAGAGTGTTGAAGTCTGACTGTGATAATGGATTCATCTCTTGATCTGTGCATTCTGATTGGTTTTTGCCTCACCCATTATAATGTTGTGTCATTAGATATACACACACTGAAGAATGCTGTGTACTCTTGGAAAATTGATTCCTTTCCCATTATATAATGCTCCTCTTTATCCCTGATTACTCTCCTTGCTTGGAAACTAGCTTTGTCTAAAATTAAAATAGCTATCCATATTTTTTTTTTACTTCATCTTAGCATGGTATATCTTTCTCCATCCATTTATTCTCATTCTATATGTCTTTACATGTATTTTACTCAGCTCTTTCATTGCTTTGAACAGAAGAACTGACAGGAACAATTTTGGAGGAGGAGTTTATTTGGGGCTCCCAGTTTCTGAGTCTCAGTCCCCTGATGGTCAACTCCATTGCTCCCAAGGTGAGGCAGAACATCATGGCAGAAGGGTGTGGAGGACAGAACAGCTTAGGACAAGGCAATAAGGAAGTAGATTGGCGCCACTCACCAGGGACAGAATAGACACTCTAAAGACACACCCTCAGTGACTAACCTCCTTCAGCCATACCCTCGCTTTCTATAGTTACCACCCAGCCAATACCTCACTAGATTAATGGACTCACTAGGTTAAGGCTCCCAACCCAATCATTTCACTTCTAAACTTTTATCTAATACATGAGCTTTTAGGGGACACCTCATATCGAAACCATAATGTGGCCTCTGTATAGACAACACAAAACTCCGTCTTATATTTCATATACTTACATCATTGACACTCAGAGTAATTCTTGTTATGGTTGAATTAATACCTGCTGTATTTATTACTGTTTTCCATTTTGTTGCCATTGTTCTTTTTTTTCTATTTCTCTTATATTTTGCCACTCTTTTTTCTACCTTTTGTGACTTTCAATTGATCATTTTAGTAGTATATTGTTTATACTTCTTTTTCCACTTTTTTAGTGGATGCCCTACAGTTTCTAATTTACATTTACAATTAATGCAAGTCCACTCTCAGATAACACTATACTATTAAACAGTTAGTACAAACATTGTAGAAAAATGAAACAACCCCAATTCCTTTTTTCTCTCCCATGAATCATTGTTGTCATTCATTTAAATTTATATACAGTCATATTTATTTGCATAAGCATATGTAATTGGATATAGTATTGCTATAGTTATTAGCCAACTATTATCTGCTAGATCAAATAAAAGTAAAAGTTTTTACTTTCTATCACTTTTTTCCCTCTTCTTGCTCTTCTTTTCTTTGTATAGATTTGAGTTTCTGCCCTTTATCATTTTTCTTTTCTCTACAGAACTTTTAACATTTCCTGTAAGACAGGTCTAATTGCAGAAAATTTTCTCAATTTTTGTTTGTTTGCTTGTTTGTTTGAGAAAAATGTGTTTCTCTGTTGAAGGTTAATATCGCACGGTACAGAACTCTTGGTAAGTGTTTCTATGGGCATATATTTCATTTCACTCTCTTCTTGTTTGTATGATTTTGAAGAAGAAGGTAAAATTTTTATCTTTGCTTCCCTATAGCTAAGGTGTTTCTTTCTTCTGGCTTCTTTAAAAACTTTTTCTTTATTATTGTTTTTTGGCATTTTGAAGGTATTAGGCTTAAGGTCTTTAAAATATTTTTGTCATTTACCCTGTTCATTTTATTCCGATGCTCCTGAATTTATGACTTGTAGTCAAATTAATCTGAGGAAATTCTCAGTCATCATTTCAAATATTTCTTCTGATCTTTTCTCTCTTTCTTCTCCTTCTGGGATTTTTATTACATGAATTTTTGCCTTTTTAAAAATTATACCACAGTTCTTGAATATTCTGTTCCATTTTTATTTTGTCTATCTTTTTTTTAAAATTTCAGTTTGGGAAGTTTCTATTGAGATATCCTTAAGATTAGAGGCTCTTTTCTTTGCTAGATATGGACTATTCATGAGCCCATCAAAAGCTTTCTTCATTTCTTTTACAGAGTTTTTGATCTCTAAATTTTTGTTCTTTCTTTTAATTGCCATCTCTCTGCTTATATTGTCTATCATTTATTTCATCCTGTCTGCTTTATCCATTAGATCCTTTAGCATCTTAATCATGGTTGTTTTAACTCTCCTTCTGATAATTCCACCATCTCTGATAAGTTAAAATCTGGTCATGATGCTTTCTTTCTCTCTTTCTCTCTCTCTCCTCTTTTCACACTGTACTTTTTTATCTTTTAGTATGCCTTTTAATATTTTCTTGAGAGTACTATGTAGAAGTAACTCCTACAAAAATAGACCTTTGGTACCATGGTCAGGTGTAGGGGAGCAGAAGTGTTCTGTCCTATGATTAGATCCCAGTCTTTTTGCAAACCCTTTACTCTGGTCTATGAACTTCAACGATTTTTCTGGGCTTCCACTCCCTACACACATAGGTGGGATAAGAGGGTTAAACTAGTTTAGAGTTGGATTTTTTCCAGCTCAGATGGGCTCTGATAAAATCCCAGCAAGTTAGGCTTTGATAGAGTAGTTTTGGCCTGAGGGCAGACCTTGTTAGGAGGAACAGAACGCACTATCATATTTTAAAACAGTTACTTTTCCCTTCCCTGTGCAGGAAGCACAGCACAAGAGGAAATTTTTCTGTGTTATTCATTGTGAGAACATCTGACCTCCTGGAGGTGAACCCCACAAGAGTATGGAGGGCTTTATATGATCCAGCTCTTCTTCCTGGAGCTTTTAGTTCTCAGAGTTATGCACGCTGATCCTCCAGAATTTCCTCAATTATAGTTTAGTTTTCCCTACCCCAGCACTGACTTCCATGCAGGTTTCTGCTTAGAGGTTGCATTCAGGAAGTTGTGATTTTCTACATTTACTTCTTTCTAGTAATTTGTCTTATGGGCTCAAAAAGAGTTGATTTATTTCAATGTGTTCAGCTTTTCACATAATTTTTAGGAATTAGTGACAGCTTTCAGACTTCCCACATGTTTTACCAGAAACCAGATGTCCTCTTCTTTTGATATGTATAGCTAAGTATTTATCAATACTTCTTTTTGAAAGAATAAAATTTGATTCCATTGATTCAACTGTTTTTCTGTTTTCAATTTTATTGATTTCTGTTCTTATCTTCACAATTGCCTTTCTTCTGTTTGCTTTTTCCTTTATGTGTTCCCTCTCTCCCTTTCCTATCCTGTAGTTCATTATGGTAGTAGCTTTGATTATAAATTCGAAAGCTTCCTTCTTTTCTGATACAAACATTTCAGGGTATAAATTTCCCACTAAGCATTGCTTTAGTTGATATAGCTAATACTCTATTTTCAATTTTTATTCCATTCAGAATCTTTTTCGATATTATTTACAAGCTTCTCTATAATACACATCTTCTTTTTAGAAATGTATTGTTTTATTTTCAAACGTTTGGGGATAATCCAGATATCTTTCTGCTTTTGATTTCTAGTTTAATGCCATTGTGCTCAGAGAACTTATTTTGAATGATTTCAGTTTTTAGAAATTTATTAAGGATTATTGATGGCATAATTACTTACCTTGGTGGATTTTCTAGGTGCAATCACAAAGGATATATATTCTGTGTTGGGTCTGTCAAAATCATTACCTCACCTTGGTTAATAGTGTTTTCTAGGTCTTCTCTAACCTGACTAATATTTTACCTATTTGTTATATCAGTTATTGAGAAAGGAGTGTTTCGTTTTCTAACAATGATTATGAATTTGTCTATTTTTGCTTTTCAATTTTTGTTTCATGTATTTTAAATATCTTTTTTAGTTTGGTTCCATGTGGTATTGAAAGGTCTCTTGAAGAACTGATTCCTTTATCAGTAGGTGATGCTATAAAATTCATAGAATTTGAAGTTGCATATGAAATAAAATCAATCATGTACTGACCCCAACACTGATTTAGTTCAGGGATTATTTATTTCTCATATATGACTTAGTAGATGAACTTATTGATTATGAAAACTGAACCCATTTTAAAAGATGCTGAAATTTGAGTTCACTTACATATTTGAAGTTTATGAAACTCCATTGTTCCAGATATCAAAATTCCAGTTTAGAAAACAGACACAGGAAGTAGAGCAACTGCATTGTCATTCCACTCCTGTGTCCTAGAATACCCAGGACATTATTCTATTCTGAATTTTGTATGTCTATTTCTCTTCCTTCTTATACATATATCTGTGATGGGAACCATCTATCGATCTCTAGTGCTAAGAAATAATTGATTCATTGAAGGTGCAAAATGAAATATAACTATAGAAACACATAATGAGGGTGTTATGGTTTGGATATGAGGTGTCCCCTGAAAGCTCATGTGTGTTGAGATCAATCCATCTAATCAATGGATTGATCCATTTGATGAATTAATCATTTGAAAGGTCTGCTGTATCAAGTGGTAACTATAGGCAGGTAGGGTATGACAGGAGGAAGTAGGTGGCTGGAGGAAGTAGGTAACTGGGTGCTTCTTGTCTGCCATGAGCAGAGCAGTGCTCCTCTGCCACACACCTCTGCCATGTTGTTCTGCCTCACCTCAGGCCCAGAGCAATGCAGCCAGCCCTGAAACTGCAAGGCCCAAATCAACATTTCCTCCTCAAAGTTGTTCTTGTCAGGGATTTTGGTCACAGTGGTGACAAACAGACAATCAGTGGGTCCTGGTGTATAGCTCAGTGGTAAAGAGCAGGGTTAGTATACATGAGGTGCTGGGTTCAATTCCAAGCACAAACAAAAACAAAAACAAAACATCTTGTGAATAATTCAGCCTTTCTTTATTATGCAGGAGATTTTCATTTTCAATACTGAGTATCATAAGATACTCTTGAGCTTCATGTCATGGTGCAACAATCATCACTGTTTGACCTTGTTTCAACATTGAGAGTCTTGCCTCTCAGGAAACCAACCCTTCAGGCCAGGAAAAACAGGCATGGTTGGTCAGCTTACAACTCAAAGTGCATCTGAATGCTTTGAATGGAATGGAATAAGGACTTTTTAAAGTGTGAGGCTGATGTCAGTTAGAATTAGTCAAATGATTATAATTGAATCATGATTTTCATTAACATTTTAAGCAGGGCAAATAATGTTCAAAAATTATAAGTAAATGATAATTGTAAATTTCATTTTCTCTTCCTTTGGAAACTTATGCTGCTTTTTTAATAAAAATAGTATTTTTGTGACTCGTTTTAGTTGATATTTGATTCACAGGAGGTAGAGAAAGCAAAATTGAAGTTTAAAATGCCATTTTTCCTTGGTATTACACCCAACCAGGTGAAAAGTGGAACACCAAGTTATGAAGCCAGTTGGGTGTCTGAGTAATGCCACACAACATATATTTGACAGAGTTGCTTCCATTATGTGTTAACCACTTCTATGAAAAAAAATAGGCTTAATTTTGTTGGAGCAAACTGATAGAATAAGCTGTTTTCTTTGACAGTGATTATTCATAACTACTTTCCCTTCTATAAACCCTAATTTCAATACCTTCCTCTGATTTTCAGCAAAGTGTATTTTTGATATTGCAATTGGATATTATACAAATATAAATCACATTGGATTGGAGTGTTTCCTTAATAGCAAAAGCAATGTTCTTACTGGCAAGTAAGTGTAAATGGTTCTAATTATCCTTTACTACATAGCAGTCTGGGAAAAAATACCAGGTTGCAAGTAGAAACAATCAACTATACTGTCTGTGTCTGTGCTGAGAGATAGATTGTTAATGCAAGTGATGGAGGATAAAGCAGTTAATTACATTACAGGACTAACTTTCTCCCTCTCTTCTGATTAGAGGTGTATTTGAGATATATTTAGTGATAAATCACCTTTTGCATCTTTCATACAGTTGATAAATCTTCACAATAACAACTCTGGCATCATTGAGAAACAATTCTATGATTATGTCAGAAGTCAATGTCATAAAGAGAGTGCTAAAATATGCACAAATGAGATACAACTGTAAATTTCTAGTCATCTGTTTTTTTTCTGCTTCTTACAACTTTAAGCCAGAAGATAAATAATGCTCAGTTTCAAAATATGTAAAGAGTTAATAGATAGGTATCTAAATGGTTAATAGAATTGTGTTTATTAGGTTCTTATTTCTTCACGAATGTGTCAATTTAAGAAGAGCTTTTATAGCTCGGTTGCTAGAGTGCTTGCCTCACATGCACAAAGTCCTGGGTTCAATCCCCAGCACCACAAAAAAATAAATAAATAAAATAAATAAATAAATAAAAAGAGGTTTTTAAAGCTAGTGCAATGATGCATGCCGGGAATCACAACAACTTGGGAAGTTGAGGCAGGAGGATTGCCAAGTTTAAGCTCAGACTCAGCAACTTAGAGAGGCCCTAAGCAACTTCACAAGACCCTGTCTCAAAACAAGAAAAACATAAAAGTCTGGGAATGTAGCTCAGTGGTAAAGTGCCCCAGTGTTCAGTCCTAAGTCCAAAAAAAAAAAAAAAAAGCAATGGCTTACCATATGCCAGAATAATCATGGTAATCATGACTATGAAAGACCAACCAATATAATACCAATTTTAGAAATTTAAAAAAACAAAATAACAAAAAAAATCAGACTTAACTAAGCTTGCTTGTTCTGGCATCCCTAGCTTGTAAGTGGAAGAAATAACTGTGGCTCTCAAAGTGCCTGAATAAAGCCAGTGTGCTCTACAAAAGCTCTGATACCAGGTAGGACTTCAAAGGCACCTACAGGAAACTCTCTAAATTTTAAGTCCACATAAATACTAAGATGGGACATTCTTTTTGTTTGTGAGCAGATTTATACATTTAAAAAAATTGTTAACATAATTAAATTATTAGCATTATTCCCAATTATATCATATGGAACTATTGCACATAAAAAATTGTGACAGATTTCTCACTCATGCATAAATAATTACTCAGATTTTCACAATACATTTATAGGTGGTTTGTGATGGAAAGAAGGACTCCAGGATCCCATCAGTACCCCAAGTAGCTATAGACAACCATTTGTCATTGGCACCTAATACATCCTAACCTATAGGTCATGAACTGTCCTACCTGTTTTGTATCTAAGCAGACTGGATAACTGCACTCACTCTTTCTACGACTTACTGCCTTACATGCACTGTTGCTTCTTATGGATTTATTTATAGGCACATAACATCCTTGCAGTCATTTCAGTTAAGTAGTATCTATAAAAAATAAGTTGTGCTGAATTGCTTCAATAAACTTCAACCACCTTGTGATAGAGAGAACTTTTGGCTTCATAGGTTGGTCAAATTAATGACTTAAAAAAATCATTTGAGTATGTGTTATATTCTTATCCTCTAAATCTTATCTAGAAAGGTCTGTGGAAGCCTATAGTACTATCGGTCATTTGCAAGCAATACTTGAGGTTTAATGTGTGAATTTCTTAATTTATACCTCATTGATTTTATTTCTTTAACTTTTACTCTAAATAGTGAGAATTTTTTTTTTATTATTTGCTTGCTTGTTTTTGTTTTTAATACCTGGGTAAATCTAGACTAAGGTCAACATTCATGGGCTAGGAATGTAGCTTAGTGGTAGAGTATACACTTAACATGCGTAAAGCCCTAAAATTAGTCCCCACGAAAAAAGAGAGAAAAAAAAAAGAAAGAGCAACACCTCAGCATCTAGAGACATCAGAAGTACTATGAGAAAAATGAAAATGAAAGTAATGTATTAATTCTAATAGAAAGAAGAAAGACACACAGTAACATACAACAAAGGAAAAATATAATGCAGTGTTTCACTTTCCAATATGGTAGCCAGTAACCATATGGAGCTACTGAGAACTGAAATATGGCTAATTTAAGTTAAGATGCACTATGATATAAAATACACACTTGAATTTGAAGGCTCAGTATGAAGAAAAATGTTAACTCTCTCATCAATAAATAATCATTCTACATTAATCATATGTTAAAATTAAAATATTTCACATAATTTTGTTGAACTTTTTAAATATCTTTTAAATATGGCTACTAGAAAACATTAGATCACATACATGGCTAACATATCTTTATTTTACAGTTTGGTATAAAGGAAAAGAAAAGAAATATATTTTTTGATCTTTATGATAAAAAAAAACCTCAACAGAAGAAAAGCTGGGGAAGAATACTATAAAAGATGTGTGGGTTACGAGAAGGGAAACTCCTGTGGGCCCTTCACTGCATTAGAAAAATATACCCAAGCAAATTTTGATATGTGGTACCACATAGTGTCCCCCACTCATTTTAAAATAGATACTTTATCATTGGCATTTGTTTCTGAGCTAAATAAACAGATGGTAAAGGGCTAAAGGATAATGGGCACATTCCTGGGAACAGTCATGATAGGAAGTTCTTAAGAGGAAGTGTATTCAACTCTGCTAAGTCCCTTTACATATGATGATGGAGTATATTTTTGGTTCATAAACTATATTCTCTCTCAAGTCTTGCCATGGTTTCCCAGAGAACCCTGCATACTTCTCTATCCCATTGACTTTGGCTTGGTCTTGTGATTAGTTTCGAGCAATGAAATGCATACTGGTTCTAAGTAGAAGTTTTAAAAGGCATTACCTCTTTCTTCTTGCCTTTTGTAGTCATGTCATCTGCTTGAGAGGAAGAGAGTCCAGGTAATTGCTACCAATTCAACCTGAATTCAGAATGAGAGACACATAGAACAGATCTGAACCAAATCAAACCCAGACTAGTTGAGCAAGAGCCCACATGTGGAATGTGAGCAGAAAAGAAATGTTGGAGAGTTGCTTATTATGCAGCGTTATTTTGACAAACCTGACAAATGAAATACACAATATGATTTTGCTTAACAAGATTTCTGTGAAGAAGGTCCTGTTAGCACCATTTTAAACAAAGTCAGTCAGTTAAACAGAGATTAAATACCCAAGTCCCACAACTAATAAATGGTGGGAACAAGACTGGAACTCAAGAAATTCTGACTGAAAACCGAGGCTACCTTGACACTTGTTTGAGTGGGCTCTTGAATGGCTGTATCTAAAAGACCTTGAGGGGCTGGGGATATAGTTCAGTTGGTAGAGTGCTTGCCTCTCATGTACGAGGCCCTGGGTTCAATCCCCAGCACCACAAAAAATAAATAAATAAATAAATAAATAAATAAATAAATAAAAGACCTTGAGGGGGCAATTAGAAGAAGAATTTATTTTGATTCACAGTTTCAGTAGCTCTGTCCATGGTTGGCTGACTGTAGTTTTGGACCCAAGTGAGGCAGAACATCATAGAGGAACTGCATAGCAGAGGAAAGCAGCTGAGGACAAGACAACCAGGAAGGAGACAGAGAACTCTGCTTACCAAGGATAAAATATAAACCCCAAGGCACAACCGCAGTGACCTACTTTTTCCAGCCACACCCTGCCTGCCTATAATTATTGCCCAGTTAGTCCACATCAGTGGATTAATCCACCCATAATTTACAACTATTATAATCCAATATTTTCACTTCTAAACATTCTTGCATTATCTTGCACATGAACTTTTGGGGTACACCACATATCCAAAAGATAATAACCTAAAAGAAAATTATCCCTTATTTAATACATTGTGCATATGGGAATTTTAGTATTCTATTGCAGGAATTTTACTTAAGATATGCATATTACTTTGTTTTTCTGGTTAGATAGTCTCCTCAACCAAAGTGTAAGTTTCTTGAAAATCAGATCCTTACCTAATACATCTTTGTAAGCACTCCAATTTTGACTAGAACTTTATATGCTTTTGGCTCATAGGAAAAATTTGTTGATTGACAAGTTGATTTAATGACATTTTATCACATTATTCACTATTCATAGAACATAACAAAGTCATCATCACCCAACAAATTAGCCTTTGTTTTTTTCCGAAAGGTTGAGTCAAGTCAAATTGTTCTCTTCACCCTTGGCTCTTGTCCCTCATTGCCAGACTTGAGGTAACAAATCTTAGTTGGTGATTCTTGGTTGAGGGTTCTTGATTGATGGTTTGTAGTGTCTCCTGCCCTTTGGTGGGATGGTCAATGTATTCTATGCTTTAGTGTGAGGAACAGGAAAAACCATACAAGGGCCCTGAAACAGAAAGCTATACTCAAACTGATTTTGAATTCATGTATTTAGAAATTTCTTAACAAATGAAGTAGTAAATTATGTGATAAAAATGAAAGTTATATGATTAAAAATTATGTAATAAAAATGGAAATTTAGTGCTTCTCTATAAATTTTGAATCTAAAACATCAAAATCTTTAATAAAATAGTTATTATTTTAAATATTAGCATATTTATTCCTTTTGTCTAAAAAGTTTTCTCCAAAATTTACCATTTAAAATCCTAACAGAATTGAAGAAACATTTTAAGAATCTATAGTTCAAAGTGAAGCTACTTTAAGGTAATTTTTCTTCTTTCTTTTTAAAATTGTGACAAATGATATAGTTATTTCATTGCATTATTTATTTCTCAAGTTTCCATCCTAGTGCTTCACATTTCAGCCTGAGGGGCTCCTTTTAGCATTTCTTGTAGGTCTACCAGCTACAAACAATTTCAGGGTTTTTTTAAACCTGAAAATGTTTAATTTCTTCTTCACCTTTAAAGGGTCATTTTGTTGGATTATAATTCTTGATTACAAGGATTTTAGTTTGCTTCCTTCCTTTCAGCATGTAATGCCACGTCTGCCTTCGTGATGAGAAATTGTTCATTTTACTGAGCTGGAAATGTTTGTATCTATGTCCTTCAGATACCCTGTCTTGTTAAAAATGTGTCAAGGTAAACATGAGGCAGGGGGAATTAAAGGAATTTAGCAATAGAGAAATCAGTGTACTATTGAATCATACACTCTCTAGGCTAAAAGAAATATTAAAAGTCATTTATACAACTATTTTGTCTAATTGTGCATGAATATTTATTGAAAGGTTCTAGTGGTATGAGAAACTTTTAGGATTCAGAATGCAAAATCTGAATCAGTTGCAGACAAGGCAGATTGTGCATTGTAAGGATTTGATTAGTTCTGCTTTGTAGGTTAAGCTTAATTTATTTAAGGGCAGCCAGTTTGAGAGCATACAAGGCCAGGAAATACTCAGGGCATTCTTTCTTAACTAGAGCCAGAGCAGACATCAGTAATCAACCATGGCATCTTCCCACAGAGTTCATATTTAACTTTAGAATCATTCTCAAAACACATCTTCCACTCTCCTATATCATTCCTAAGAGTTTATCTCTAACATAGAGAGTAGAAAATTTGTGGATGTTTGGAATCTTCTCCCTCCTACCCTCAGCATCGAATAATCTTATCCTTAGCTATGCAAGAGGTCAGGTTGTGATGTTGGTTTCTAGACTGATTCATCTGATTAGTCTCAAGCCTCCTTCCTTCCTCATCATGTACCTGTATTTAACATAGGAAACGGGCTAATTCAGAGCAGTCCAAGAATCAATGGAAGAGTTGCTTATAGTTAGAATTCTCACTATATTCACATTATAGTAAATGATTTCTGCCTCCCCTAAAAATATGAGGGAATGAAAGAAACAGAAGCTATATGTAGACAGTTGTGATGTCTACATTAGGTGCACTTTTCCTTTCCCATTCTTTTTCTTTCATCTTCTTTAGGAATGGGATATAATGTAATAGCTTTAGTTTAAAAAAATGAAAGGATGAGAGAGGAAATGTGGCAGGTTCTGTAGATTCTGACAATGCTCATGTCTCCCGGTATCTATTTGCACATTAGGAGGTGCCAGGGGGAACTGAGAGCTCCATACTCCCAAATTTGGGCAAGTAGAATAAGAGATAGACCTGAGAAAAGAAATAGGTGAACAGTACAGCTAGAGGAGCAGCTGTTGGATTTGTTCTGAAAGAACATCAAAAAGCTTAACCCTTTGGCAACATGTAGAGAAGAAAGTATTCAGCTGAATGAAGGCTTTGGCATTCTCAGCCTTTACAATTTCAAGGCAGGAATGAGGGGCAAGTTGAAGGTTATCAGGAGGGCAGGTTGAAAGAAGAAGAATCACACTGACAACATTTTTCTTGACTTTTTAACCCAATCATTATTTTTTTTCTTTATCATGGGATACCAAAAAAAGGACATAAAATTAAACACGGTATTCAATTTGTTTAAGATCCTAAACTTTCTTAGAACAAATTTTTGTACAGCAGATATATTGCCATTGCTAGAAGACATCTCAGAATTAATCCAAAGCAATCCATTCATCTTTTAGGAGACTAAAGGAGACTAAAACTACCAAATTAAATGATTGAACTCAAATCACAGGGTTAGTTGGAGATTGGATGCCAACAGACTTCTAGGGAGCCTGTCTCTACTAGACTCTTCATGTGAACCACAAAAAGCATAAAATGTTGTATGTGATATTTATTCAGTTCTCCTGGGGATGATGCATAATACCATAGGGTAACAGGAGAGACACTAATTCATAATGTTTCGTGGCTGCCTTAGGACCATGGTTGAGGAAGGCTGTTAACATCACACTATCACCATCTGGCTTCTCCTGTCACAGACTATTTGGGAGCTGATTCGTAAATTGTCTGGATGCTACTTTATAACATGGAAGCCACAGAAACTTTATAAGAGTTCGAAAACTCACTTGGTTTGTGCTGTTGGAAGATTCAGGACTATGAAAACCTATGTTATTTCTTCTGACCTTGAGTTATGATTAATTTTATATAAGCCATGGATAATACATTTAAGGGAAATCACCTTTGCTCCACCTTGAAACAGAAGCATAAATTTCTCTTGTGTTCTAGTTCTTTGCAATAATGGCTTTGCCATAAACTGTCTCCTAAACAGCCCGACACTGGACCGGCTGGCTAATAAAAGCACTTTGTGTGCTTATTAGAGAAGAAGAAAATGACACAAAATTGAACAATTACCTGCAAATAATTGTTAGAAACGTGTTTCCTAAAGGGATTGGCTCTTTCTCTAGGTGAGCATCTGTAACCAAAGGGGTAGGGAAGCAGTGACTTAGGTCAGGTGATGTTGCCGAGGAGCAACTGAAGGTAAACACATCAGAAAACCACTAATGTGGAATTCAGCAATGGACAGGACCAAGAAGTAATTTAGGTTCATCACTTTACTGAAAAACGACTATTGTTTTCCATTGTCTGCCCATGGATAATTAAATATTTGCAGGGAGAAGAAATACTAACATTCACTGAGATGAATCCATCTTTTATGTATGATTTCCCTCTAACAGAATAGATGACCTTGATGTTTTGATGACTTTGACAAAGCAAGTTTTTAATTTAATCTCTCTGTGTAACCATTTAATTAACCCATACGACATCGTGTATCAGAGGAGGGGTTAAGATCAACTGTTGTAGAGTTTTGAGGGATTCTGAGTACAGTTCAGGACTAAAAATGCTTAGTCACTGTGCGAAGTTGCTGAGTTGTCTCATATAAAAAAATTGAAATCAGGACTGAGGTGCAAAGTCATAGTCAGATCATAACTGAAGCAGTATGATGGCAGTGGCTCCCTTGCCTGTCACTCCAATGATGTCCAGGAAAACTAAAAACCTTGCTTGCCTTCTGTGCAGTGAGAAGAGAGCGTGCAACATTGTTCTAAGCTATGAAGTGAAAAAAGATAGTGTATGATATTTTAAAAACAATTCTGACAAAAGTGTCAAAGGTTGTTAGGTATTCACCTTCCTCTTCCTGCCTTGAGTGTAGATACAATATCAAAGAGGAAACAAACCTCTATGAAGGGAAGGACGTGATGAGAAAAGTAATTTTCTAAAGATGAAATGAGAAATTAAAAGTGAATGTGAGCACTGGTCCCTAATCATATCACTGAATAGGTAAAACAAACTATAAGCAACCTGCTTCAGGACTTTTTGTTAGGAGGGAAAAATGCGTCCCAGTTTGTTTAAGCCACTATTATTAGCATATTTTCCATTCAGACAATTGAAATCCTGACTAATAAAGACAGAAAGGAAATCAGAGGCCAGGATCAGGAGGGAGAAAGAAAGTCTGAGGACATTATAATGCATGGCCTTTGCCATTTTCTCTGGTTTCTGTAGAATTTTATTTGAACTTTCATCCACTTGAGCATCTTTGCTCTTTTTCAGGAGACTAACATCAGAGAAGGGAATTATATAAGCAATTTGCAGTGGCTGAGTCTTGCATACTGTCTTCTAAGTGTAGCTAGTATCTGGACAGAGAAAAACAGCTCTGTCCTCTCTTTGCCCCCTTCAGAAGAGCCTTTGAAATCCTGTAACAGCAGTTGAGTAAGTGAAGTGGGTAATCACACTGCTTTGTTTTACTTAAAGCAAAGAGGATCATTTATACCTCTTATCAGACCTTCAGAGTAGCTCTTTTTCTCAAAAACTGGAGACCTGGCAGAGAAGAAAAGTGTATGGAAATACATACAAAATGATTTCTGGGGACAACTGTGCAATGTGTGGGGTAAATGGAAAACGTGACTTATACAAAAGCACACTAATACTGGCTCTCCTGTCCTGGCAAAGAGAAGCTTGAGGAGAGCCTGGCTTCCCACTAAGGACACAAATGGGTGTTTTGACTGATGCTATACCAGATGCTAAAGATTCTTGAATTGCCAAGGCAATAAAGAAAAAACATTTATAATTTTTCATACTTCAGTAAAAGAAAGGAAAGAGTCTTATTTTTAAAAGTCACCCCAAATCTGGGTTCCTCTGTGACTGTAATATAATCTTTGGATCAATTCTCTTTTATGGTGGCTGCCATCCTCCCAGAACATCCTTTATGATGATCCAGAGATCCTTAGAAAAATGGGGGGAGGCAGGATCTTAATAACATTTATGGAGGGCTTACAGTAAATCAGGAATGTATCAAAAGCTTTATTAAAACCCCTTCCTGACCATCACGCATTGGTAAAGATGTGTTTATATGTATGCGAGGAGATGTTGGGTAGTGGATGAGGGAGGGGCAGATATGAGAAGGGAACTGGGTAGGGACATGTGACAGAAGAGGATGCAGGGTAGAGAGATTGGGTGGGGATCTGGGATGGAGGCATTTGCGTGGTGGGTATGTAGGCTGCAGAGAGTGGAATAGGAGATATGAGGAGATATTGAATATCAGCCTATTGGGATGAGTCAGGAAGATCCCTCTTCTTTGGGGAAAAGATTTGATTGAGCAGGAAGGAACCTAAAAATAGAGACAGAACAAAAGTGAGACCTCTGAAAACAGACAAATGTTAGCATTTCTCATTTTATCTCAGGGGTAAACTATGACCAAAACCCAGGTTTCTCTAAATACCTCCAACCCCTGTAAGAGAAACAAAGAAGCAACCAACAACCAAAATAGATGAACATGTCTGGGGCTCATCCCTTCTTCTTGGCAGCAATTAAAACTATGTACATTCCCAAAGGGCAGTGACGTTGAGGACATTTAGCTGAGAAAACGATCACTGTGAAGTAGTTTTTATTTTAGAAGAAATTATGATTGTGAACAGGAGTGTTTACTGTTAAAAAGCTTGATGAAATAACTTTACATAAATTTTACTTTGTGTTATCCTCACACTGTTTTTCCTCCTAAAAATGCATAAAGTATTTTCACTAACATCCCACCAAGGAAACTAAAATTACAATAGACAAATGACTCTAGCAGAAAACTAAAAGCACAAAGAATTTAAGGGAGAATCCACATATCTTCCTTGCATTCTGCCTGATAAAACTCTCAGTATAAATCCATCAGAGATGCAGACATCAGGACTCCTAGGGTTATAGGACCTAAGAGGTTAATCTCGGTAATAAAGAGAAATGTAGAGCAGCTTTATTATCTCTATGGAGTTTGAAAAAAAAAACCTTTGGGTTTTACCCCAGAGACTCTCTTTTGAAATGGATCCACATGGGAAAAGTTAGGACTTCCCAGAAGATGTATATCTAAAAAAAGATCCCTGTTTTGTTTTCTACAACTCAACTGTAGAACTTAAAAATCTCATCAAGGAAACATTAATTCTACCTCTTCGAAGATGCAATGTGGAGCTAGGTTATATAATCATGGAGACAACACTGATTAGAAAACACAGTGTATTTGGATTATTTTGTTTTGGAGGAGAGCTATCTTTTAGGAATTGGTGAAGGACAGAAAAAAAGAGTCTTGGATATTTTCCAGTATCTCCGTTTTTTGTTTTTGTTTTTCTCATATGTTCCCTGTTCCTTTAGGAGTTTGCACTCTGCCTATGTTATATGTTATACGTAGGGAAAAAAATCACGTAGAACAATTGCAATGACTTGAAATATAAAAGTGATTTAAGAGAAGAAGTATATTTATAGAGAACCATTCTCTGAGGAGTTTTCTGGAAAGTCTCTGGGAATTTATGAAATGATTTTGCTGATGAACCTTATTTTCAGCTCTACCCCATGGCATCTCCTTGCAAAAGAAATGGGGATTCTGTTTATGCCATAGAAATTGAAGTTCTGCACAGCAGTCAATAGAAAATAACGGATATCAATTACACAGCTGGAACTGCTGACTTGATCAGATTTTATAACTCTCTTCTCTGGGGGTCTTTTTAATAAATCCGTGGAGAGTAGTGTCATGCGTTTTATGGGAGCATTCCAGTGTTTTATTCTATACAAAGAAACAAGTAACTAAAGAGCGCTTGACCACCTTACAGTAACTCACATTCCTAAATACATAAAAATTAATGAAAAACAGGGGCATGGGTTGTTAGATCTTTATTGGATCTGGAAGGAATTGTTATCTTTTTCTCTTTGTTTCTAGAACTTAAAGGACACTCCAATTCCTTTTCTTTAATCTGAGTTTTAAAAGTTTATATTGTTCATCTCTTCACTCAGGCAGAGATGCTTTGGACAAGACCCATTAGTCCTTTGTCTCCTCTCTGATTTGTCTTCATCCTGACCACCATTTGTGTTGGGCAGAATCTGACAGAGGAAATCTCATCTAATTTTCTACCTGTAAATTGGAGAGTAATAAAAGCAACTACTTTCTAGATAAGGTTGTTGCAGAAATTAAATGACATAACACCTGGAAATACTTTAGAGCAGTGCCTCGAGCTTCCTACATGCTTTAAAAATGTTGTCAAAGAGTCATCAATCCAAGCAGAGCATATTCAGTCTCACCACTTCTGGTCAACTTAGTAAGTGAGTTTAGTAAAAACAACAAAGTGTACATCCTCAGTTCTTACAAGAAAAGGTCACTGTGAAACCTGAGAAGAGGATACTTTACTATTCTTTCTGGGTTTTTTTGTTTGGTTGGTTTTTTTTTTTTTTTTTGTTTTTTTTTTTTTTGGTAAATTTCCAGATTTTCCCTGAGTGTTTCATGAGAATCCCTTGAGGCACAGGGGCTGTGGGTCTGTAGGAGCTGTTCAGATGTGGATTCTCAAGCAGGAGATTCATCTCAATCTTGTGCTGAGATTATTCTTCAGTGATTTGAGATGAAGCCCATGAAATTGCATCATTTATAACCTTCTCCACCCCCAAATCTTGTGCCGGCATCCACAGATCCCACTTAGAGAAGGATGACTCTACCATCAGTTTAGGGTCTCATCTTAAACTGATATCTTACTGAAAAGCTAGAAACTCGGATTTTCTCAGCACATTATTGTGTTGAGAACTCTCTCAAGTTTAAAGTCCTCAAATAAACTCCATGTTTTGTGTGTACAGTTCCTAGTTCTGTTCGACTTTCCTGGAAGAATCCCACCTGGAATACTTAAGCCATTATTTCTGAATCTGAAGTTCCCCTCCCCCAGCCACCCCAGTTGCTCAGGAGGCATCAGCTCAGCAGGATCTTCCAGTAGGAGTTCTGCCACCTGCTGGACTTGGGTCCTGGGATGATTTAGTCCTGTAGAAAGTGCCTGAATGTGTGAAGCTGATTCTGGCTTCTACAGCAGGTGTAGAGATGATCGCAGAATGTCTAGCCATATTTTTTATGTGGGAACTATAGAAATGACTCACAAATTCCTTCCACATGCTCTCCTACAGAAGGTTTTAGCCTTTTTATAGGGCAATAGATTAAAAATAAACATGCTTGGGTCGCTTAAGGTTTCAATCTCTGGAGCGGTAGGGGAAAATGGTATCTATGATGGATTCCTGGTTCTCTTGGATGCAGAATCCATTTATTCTCTTTCTAACTTCTAGGGTGAAAGCTTACTTAGTTTTTTTCTTCTGTAGTAGAGCTAAAACGGCCTTTTCTTTTCATTCAACAAAAAGTAGAATCAATTAAATATCTTTCTTGGAGACATGGTGTTGCCTGCTTATAAAATATAAAACATAGCATGTAACCCTCCTCTCCATATGCACACTCAGTTCCCATAAGCATTAAAGGCACTTAGACATTTGCTCTGCTGGAGAAAAATACCACATGCACTTAAACTCCAAGGAGAAAAGGAAGAGAAGTATCTGCTGTGGTCTTTGCAATGTTTCATTTTCGGTGCATTTTTTATTTATTCATGTCATCATACAGGTTCCTAAATATAGAAGCATCCCATCTCCTCTGTGACATCTTCCCCATGGCAAATCTAATTAAACTGCCATTAAAGTCTGTGTTCACTCTATTACACCAAGGTGACCGCAGAAGCTACTAAATGTTAACAGTATCTCTCTTGGTGGCTGCCAGGCATTGAGGGAGGACCTGCAGCAGTAGTCTCTATAGAAATACATTTTAACATTTCTTCTTCTTCTTTTTCTTTTTTTTTTTTTACAATAAATATTTGCTGAGTTTGAAAACCAGATGAGAAAATGAATTCCCATTTGAAAAAAAAAAAAAAAAAAAAGACATCCACTTAGGAAATTTTCTTGTGTTTGGTGGATAGTCGGAGACAGTATTTTGAGTGTTTCTCTGGCTTTGAATCAAGATGTTTCAAAGAGATGCATACCTGGATACCTGCCTTTCCAGGCCTTGATACCTGAGTCACAGCATGCTGCTCACTTCTGAATATAGCAGGATGTTTTAGCCACCATGTTTTTTGCTTATGCGTATTTCCACTCTTTATTTTTTAAATCTAAACCCCACCTATTTTCAGGACTCAATTGAAATGAACCTTTAGCCCAAAGGGGTTTCTCCCTCACCTTAGGTCAATCGCCAGCCCATGTGGCCCTTATTACAGAACTTCTCACATCATCCCTCATCATCTAGCCCAGGCTGGTCCACTGACCTGAAGAAGAATGAAGGGATTCAATAGTATGTGCTTTTTTTTCCATCACAAGGGTTTGCTTTCAGTAATGTAGTCTATTATTAGAACTTTTAACTTAAATCTCATAGAACCGTATGACCTGGGTTTTTTCAAAAGGAGGGTCCCTTAGTCTGGTCATTCTCAGTAATTTGTTTCTTACCTCCACTGTCACCTGCTATTGTCAATATTGGAGCTCTAACTACACTGTACGACTTTGGGCAAGCACGCTCTTTTCCCTGAATTCCCTTGCTGCTCTTTCAACATACACACACACACACACACACACACACTCACAACACACAGGGGTGGTGCAGCAGGCCTTGTGACAATGACTTCTGTGTCACAGTTCCTGCCTATGCTGGCAGTCCTATACTTTTGAGGATGCAGGGCACACCAGGGCCTACAGCTTATGTTGGTCCTCTGCTAGGTTTGCTCTCTACTCTGATTCTCCTCCAAGCATCACTGCTCTTTCCCATTCCAACTCACAATGCACTGCTGCTAGTCTAGCTCTGCCCTTCTCTGTGAATACCCTGTATCTTTGTTGAGCTAGAAAGAGTAGTATGGATTTTTTCCACTATCTTCTTTGACCCTCCCTTTTCTTTTTGCGGGATACTACCCCTGCCCCCAGCTAGGTTTCTTCCCACCTGGATTTGCAGATGTGTGCTGTGTCTGTGGTCCCAGAGATGGACACTTATGCTTCAGCAGGAAGGAGGGGTGGATGGAAAAAATTCATCTCACTAACAGGATTCCCCTTTTGTTCTATGTAAGTCTCCATGTCTAGTGAAGTCTCAGTAAATGTGAATTCAAGTCAATTATTTCAAAACTCTTTTCAAAACCCTTACAGTGCTGGGCATGGTGGTGCACGCCTGTAATCCAAGCAACTTGGGAGGCTGAGGCAGGAGGATCGCGAGTTCAAAGGCAGCCTCAGCAACTTAGTGAGGCCCTAAGCAACTCAGTGGGACCCTGTCTCTAAATAAAATACAAAATAGGGCTGGGGATGTGGTTCAGTGGCTGAGTGTCCCTGAGTTCAATCCCTGGTTCCAAAAAAAAAAAAAAAAAAAAAAAACTCTTAAAGCAATTAGAGCTACAATTTATCCAGTTTCTATTAGGCTGCCAGTTTTTTTATTTGAATTATCTCATTATAAACTTAGCTTTGCCGTGCAGCACATATTCTTGTTTCCTTTTTATAGGTGATGAAACTGATATTCAGACAAATGAAGTAACTTGGCCCAGGTGAGTCAGTAACAAAAATCAGAGAAGAGATTCATACTTAAGTCTTCTGACTCCATGAGTACTGTACCCACGACATGCTCATTTCCTAGTGAAGAGCGAAATCCCTAGGAAGGTTTCAATTTGTAACTCTCAGTTGACAAGACCAGTAGTCCAGCTCAATGGCTGGAGCTTCAACACTGAACAAAGGCTCCCCAGTTATCTGCACACTAAAATGTTGAAAATTGCAAAGAGAAATACATGCTCTATTATTGATTCACACATTTAATTATTTGAGAATTACCTGTGCATTTTAGCACACTGAAATGGCAATGAACTTTCTCTTTATCTGAATCCCAGAGTTCTTCCCTTACCCTCAGATTTGGCTTTTGACCCAAATACATGGAGTATACCACCTCCTCCAACAGTTTGAATTAGAATATATCTCTCCAAAGTAGGTAATTTGTCAGCTGAAGGTTAATGACAACAAAATGCTAATGATCAAATGGCAATTAAATGTATCATATTTTTAAACCAAACTCCCTTAAGAAGTATTACCACATAATTACATTCTAGGAAACCTGCATTAACTACTAAATCAAAGTCAGGGAATCTCCCTTCTGAGCAGCAACATGTTTGTCTTCTATCTTTCTCTATTTGATTTCACAAGTTTCATACATCATTTAGCAGCTGTAATTGTTGTCAAAATGTTTTGGTTTCAAATGTAAATATTTATAGCTATTGTTTTATTTTCCATAGCAAGGAAGAACTGTGTTGAAAACAGCAACAAGACCCACCAATGTTTTTTCCTTAACTAGAGATGAGCCACCGTTGCAGAGCCAGGATCCTCTCCAGGACGCTTTCCCAAGTTCATATTTGAAAACATGTAGTCTTCATCACTCCGCACGTGCCAGGTAGAAAGCTGGAGTGTCAACCTGAGGTCAAGGATTCTGAAATTTAACTGAATTGGATGGACTTAGACCTGGCTGGGCTCTGGGTTAAGTGGTCCTCTTTCCAAATGAGAGGAACAAGTGCCATTTTTAAAAGCATTTCTTAATTTACAAGAATGTCAAGCCCTTGGGCTGGGGATATAGCTCAGTTGGTAGAATGCTTGCTTTGCAAGCATGAGGCCCTGGGTTCTAATCCCCAGCACCGCAAAATAAATAAAGAAAGAAAGAAAGAAAGAAAGCAAGAAAGAAAGAAAGAAAGAGCCCTTGAGAATTTTTATCATTCCAGTTTATATAAGAGGAAATGATTCATGGAAAAGGCACTCTAAAAAAAACAAACAAACAGCATACTAGACCCTCTTTTCTACTACTGCCCTCCCATTCTCTCCTTTTTGCCCAACACTCATCTGTGAATGTGCCCTTGTCACAGGAAGTTGTGACAACACAAAGCAGTCAAGGGCTCCTAGTGTCACAGCACCCTTGATATCTTCATATGAATCAATGCATTAAGAAGGTTGGATTCATCAGATTAGCCTGGAAAATTTAATTCTAAAAAGAATCCAAGGTGACTTGTAAATGAAAGTATACAAACTGCAACACTCATTATAAAATCAAAACTACAGATGGGGCGGAGAAAAACAAATCTATGTAGACTAATAGAGTTACTGTATCAGAGCATTAAATGTTCTAAGCTTCCAGAGATTTAGAAGGAGAATCACAATGTCATGTCCAGAATTCAAAATGCAAATACTTTTTACAGTAAAAGTAACATACAGGTTTTGTGTTGGGGGGGTGAGGAAAGCATAATTCCCCAGATTTGACAAAACTGTGTCCCCTCCTCTGCCTCTTTCTCCTCCTTCTTCCTCTTTCACTTCTACTCCTCCTCCTTCTACTTCCTCTTTGTCTTCTTTTGCATATTCCCTCTTGGTCTTTATTCTTCTGAAAATAGCCTTATATTTTTCCATTCATGTATCTGTAAAATTTCATTTTCTTCCTCCTATTTCCTCCTCAAAACCCATATAAAACCATGATGAATTTTGACAAACTAGAGGAACAAGAATTCAGAATCAACCCTCCTAAGGAGCACCTGGGGTATGTGCAGGGTGCCACATAGAGGGCAAGGCAGGCACAGCATCTGTCTCTCTAATGAGAGCTGTGGTGCGACCAGGAAGGGTCACTACATCCTCTGAGACCTATGGAATTAGGAAAAATCTCCTTCAAAAAAGTGTAATCACACAGTTCTATTTTTTTTTTCATGAATTTTAGGAAGTCATACAGATGATTTTGATTACCTCTGAATCAGAGTTAACTGAGGCAGGATCTGTAAACAGAACTGAGATTCTTCTCCAGGTATAGAGCAAACATAATGGGAAGTGATGACTCTAGGGAGCAAAAAGGGGACAAGTAGGCCCAGTGCTTTGAATCAAGGTGCAATGACCAGACATTCTTGAACTGTGTTTTTCAAACATTTTGATTTTAGGTTTTCTTCATATTCTTTAAAATTAGTGATGACCCCCCAAAATTCTGCTTACATGAGCTGTGTCCACTAATATTTACCATATTAATAATTAAAATGGAGAAATTTAAAAAAAACACATCTTACCAGTTGATTTTATATAACAATAATAAATTTATAACACTTTAACATAAATAACAAATCAAGAAAAAATCAACAGCTTGATACTCTGCATTCAATCTGTTGTGTTATATTGTTTTGGTTGAAGAAAATTCAGTCTTACACTAACATATCACTGACCTCATTTCCTCCTACCAGATGTAAGCAATCCTGCTGATGCACATTTTTGGATCTGGGACATCCAAAATCATGTTGTCCCTGATCACCTACAGCCCCAAACTGGGTGGGCGGTCCTACAGATCCATGCTCAAGAACCCTCCTAATAAGCTTCCTTTCGTAGGATCCCAGTTGCAAGGCAATTGGGATAATTATTAAAACAATAACATTACCTAGCTAAAGGTTTAGCAAGACTATTGATTCTTCCTAGTACTAAAATTCCTTTGATTCTTAAACATAAAAGCAAAAATAGGGTGATTTTTCCTCTACTGAAGACAAGGTAATCCCTAATTTAAACAAATAAATGCAGTATTAGTACTTTTTCTTTCTTAGAAGCAGTTCTGATAATAGATTTTTAGATATGGCTTTACAGAATCTGGAAGGTTTCTATTCCACTGCACTCAAATGATAGGTACCAGGCCAATTGAGAAGACATGATTCAAAGTTTCTGCCCCAAACCCATCCCTTCAGGTTCATTCCAAGAATCAATCCTTCCAAACAAGGATCTGGCTCAGCTGGGAAGTCCCTGGATTGGTAGAGCTGGAGTCCTTAGCCTTAAAGCACCCTTGTTATTTCTGTAAAGGAAGGATGTTTTCCTAAGGAGGCCAGGGACCATCTTTGCCAACAGCTACTGAAGCATTTTTGATTAGCAGGGAAGTCAGGTTCACGAGAAAACCTCTTCTGGGAATGTAACTACATCCTGTCTGGAGAGCGCAGTATCTCAGAGGGTGTGTTCAGGTGGCACTGTGACTTTGTCTACAAACCTGTACCTTCATTTCTGAAGATAAGAGGACAAGGGAAGACACAACACAGACTAAGCTCTGATTGGTGGGAGAGTGGATCGCACCCCTCCTTTCAGGTTTAAACAGCCTCCTCACTATGAGCATCATTCCTGCGTTTTTCAAGGAGTGGAGTGCTCCTTGCCCCAGACACTTTATAAACTAACGAACTGTTTAAGATCCACCTCCTGAACCTTCCATATCCCTCTTATGCAACTCATGTCTCCAAGCAAAATATAATTATATATATAATATATAATTCCTTCGGGGCCCCCAAAAGAATGAGGCAGAGGAGCACATTCTGTGTGAAAGCCTCGCTGACTTCATTCCACAGCACCCAGGCGCAGGAACAGTTGTGTTTCTTCCAGATGGCTTCAGGCTCCAGGGACGCATTTTTGGTCTCTGACTCTGTCAAGTTCTCCTGTATTTCCACTGTTAATTACTCAAAGCGGGGCAGGGAGTGATGTGTTGGCACAAAACATGACGATAAATCCTGCTGATGCACCCTTTCTGGAAGGAGTAGACAGCTGTCTCCTGCTTCATATTTCAGGCATGTCTGGTACCTGTGTTTTCCTCCGTTCCTTAGGTCCCTAGTGGAACGAGTTGGCGTATGCAGAGCTCCAAAACACCTTAATGAGAAGATCGCTACTGTGGGGCAGCCATTATTGGGAACATCTGTGAACTGTAGAGTTTAATTGAGCTACAGCTAATGTTTATTGTGTGTGGAAAGAGTAGGGGATTAATGGGTGTTTGATTGTCTTTAGATGGTTTCTTATTATCTTTGCCTTTCTCTTGTGATGTTTTGGCAGAAGTTACAAGATCTGAAGCCCTGAGATCACACATCCAAGCATCCAAGAATCTCAGGATTTGCAAACAAAGCAGCATTGGAGGTAGGGGATAGGATATTATAGCCTCTTAGGAACATGTAGTATAAAATTTCGAGGCAGGAGGGAAAGCAATTCATCACTGAGGAACTCTCCCTATACTCAGCAAAGAAAAAATTTTCCAGAAAATCTATTGTAATTTCCCAAATGGTCTCAACTTTCTACCTCGTTTTTATTTTTTTTAAACTTATTTTTATTTATTTATTTATTTATTTACAGTGCTGGGGATGAAACCCAGATCCTGGAGCATGCAAGTAAGCATGGGGCCACTAAGCTACATCCCGAGCCTGTGAGACACATGCATGCCACCATTACCAGCTTGTCTCATCTTTGTACTCTTATGCCCAGAAGTATTTACCAAAATAAACTGGAATTGAACGGAGGAAATGAAAATATATGAATGATCTTTGGGATGAAATCACAAGTCTCAGGAATTTGGAGACAAAAAGATAAGTTATCTTTTATTTATTTATTTATTTTTCCTTAACAAAACTGAGCAAAAATAAACTTGTCATTATGTTGACTTCCCTTCACTGGCCATTCTCTGGGTTTGCAGAATATCATTTCCTGTGCTTTTCTGTCCTTGACAAGTTTGTCAAGGTTGAAGCACACAGAACAGGTTATTTTTCCTCTCAATGTGTCTTAAATCTGGAGCCCAGGAGAACAAGTTCTAAGTTACTTTTCAGTAAAAGCATTCCATGTGTCTGGCATTTTAACTTCATTTTCATAAGAAATTTGGGTGTATGTAAATGTTCCAAATCCAGACTTGGGGCTATTTCTCTGTGCTATAAACCTGTGCTCACAGCTGTAGAGAAAAGAAATTTCAGCTTTCTTGGTAGTTAATCTTCAAAGAGCTACCTTTGGAAAGAACTCTTTGGAAAACATGCATATAGGCACATGCATAGAATTTTCTTCTCACTGGGTGAAAAATACCCTGTAAAGAGTATGCCAAGTGAACAGAGCTGTGCAGGGCCTAAAGGCCTAATTACCATCAGCTTCTTCCTCTCATAAAGAGTTACAAGCAGGGGTCCTCTGTCCACATCCTGATGGCCCTGAACCAGGCCCTCATCCCATCTCCCCATTCTTGCTGCAGGTGTTTCCTGCTGTCCAAGAGCAGAAATAGCACCTTTTTTGATGAGGTCAGGTGATACCTACATTTGTCACCTCAGTCAGAGGACACCCCTGCAATAAGTAAACACAAAAAATGAATGAAAGAAGAGAAAATTCTTCACAATTAAATCCCTTTGGTCTAAGTATGCAGCTTTTCTCTTTTGTTCTAGCTAGTAATTTTAGAGGAACCTGAAAGAAAGGGAGAGAAGGGCTGAAAGAGACATATGTGATGGAAATTAGCTGCTATCTTCAGGATGCCACTGGATTGCACATGGGATAATGAATTAAATGAAGTAGAAACCATGGCCTGAACTGGAAATGTGCTTTATGCCTAATGTAATTAATCTCTATTGAAACAGCTAAGCCATTTAATTTGTGTTGCATGAATAATGAAATGAAAGGGGCACGTATGAATTAACTTCTTAACCAACAGAGAAGATGCGACATCCAGGCTTAAAATTGACTGGGATTTTCCTGACAACTCTTTAGATCTATGTTCACCCGCCACAGTTCTTTGTCTCATTGGTTGGTCAGATTGGTCTTGGCTTTCAGTTGTTCCTAGTTTACCTACCACTTTTGGAAACCTTAGAAGAACATTTTAAGACTGCAATCCAAAGGGTCTGAGTATAACCTAGATAGCTTCTACCTGTGTAGTCTTTCCCAACAAAGTATGTAGCCTTTTCTTTTCCAGATTGCCTTCTATTAACATTTGGAAAGGACAGTAGGGGAGTCGTTTTGTATTTATTTATATATTGATCTACTCCTCAGAAACCACCATGTTCCTTTGAAAATACTGATATGACACACTGGCCTCAGGTCAGAGCCAAGAAAGCCTCAATCCCTTGTTGGCTCATTTTAAGCATGGAAATCCACATCCATCTCCATCTCCTTAAATTTTCTTTTCAGCATTTATCAGTTTTACTAAAGATTTAGGAATAGTATTTGATGACTGTAAATAAAATTTAGTGCTAAATATCCTAGAATCTGACTGTGATGTCCCTCCTCCAGTTCCCTCTCCTTAGCCTAGCACCATGTTGTAGGCACTAGTCTCCTGATATTGTTTCCAAAAATTTGGGCAAAGTTGGGAGGGTGAAGAGTTGAACAATATTTCTCAAAAATAAACAAGATTCTTTTTCAGGATTGTCCAACTTGAATTCATATTTAGAAATTTAGGGGAAAAAGTTAACTGAAAGGATACGGATTTTGGTAATATATGTAACTATATAGACATGTGACCTTTCAGATAACCTTTGCTTCTTTTTGCCATCCAGCCCTTACTCATCTTTTTCTCCCATCATCACTGCAAGAAACATACCCACTGCTGAGTCAGTAGGACAGGGCTCCGACTACCATAGTTTAGGAAAAATGTAATCTTGAGGGCGAAGCTATAGAGGATGGAGACGAGAAAAAAATGAAAAAGAAAACAGGAAAAGGGGAGGGATTTGGTGGTATGTAAGCACAGAAAGTGCTGCCATTTGTGGATCAGTAGGACAAGTCATTTGAGCTCAATAGAAAAAGCAAGCTTTGAAGGTGTAGTCTGTTGGCATTATAGTCAGGGACCTACATCTTAGCCTAAACAACTCTTTCAGTACAATGGATATAAAAAGTCAAAGCAATCAGCAGAGTAGCATTCCAGAGTTCCAAGGTTTCAGAGATTTCCCTCACACCTTCTTAATATTTTTTTCTTCTTCATCTCTAATAGTTTCAAAGATAAGAAGTCACTTTGGCACTCTCTGTTTCCATCTATCTTTCTTGGTTTCAGGACTTCCACCCTAGGATACCAAGGTGCCACAGTATTCTTCCTAAACCGTCCCAGATATCCACAATGTTTCTGCAATCAAGTCCATAAATATACTTGCCTTGAACCTTTCTTCTCAACTAGCTACCGGATAGAATAGAAGCTAAATACATACCTTTATACTAAGGTGTTAAACCATTTAAAGATAAATTTCCATAGTCCGAAGTAGTGTCTCTAAGTGGAGCGTAATCCACATGGAGACTGCTAATGAGGAAGATGAGATTGAAGGGAAACAAGGAAGAGTGTTGCATCCTAACCTGCTGCTCAGACACACTCAGCACAGTACTCCCCAGTCCTGGAAACATGCACATCGGAAAATAACCTATTGAGAGAAGCCCTTGTTTCTGCTCAACACACTTGATCCTCTAACTTGTTCATCATCAAAATCTGAACTTCTGAGATTAGGGCAGAAAAGACATTGCAGTTCCCTGCTTGCTACCTCTCTTGGATGACTACCTGTGGAGAAAGCCAGTTACTACGATTCAAGAAGTCCTTGGAAAGATCTACAATCAAGGAACTGAGCTTTTCTGCCAGTAGCCATGTGTGTGAAATATCTTAAAAGTGAAACCTGTATCCCTAGTCAAGTCTCTGTATGATGGCAGCTTTGGTTGACATCTTGATCGGAACCACAGGAGAGACCCTGAGCTAGGATCATCCAGTTAAGCTGCTCCTGAATTTTTGACATGCAGACCCTGTAAGACTATAAATATTGTTTCAAGTTGCTAACTTCAAATTTTAAGTTGCTTGATAATTAATAAAATACAAATATAATTTTATAGAAAACTATGCAAAATTATACAAATGGAAATATTATTCCTTGCTCTGAAAGGACTTGAGGCAACATTATGAGAAGTTTGATTTGTTCATTGAATGAACAAATTGATATGATATTTTTAAATAGTAAATCTAGTTATCATTGAATATCATATTGTGCTAACAATAAGGTTTTAATTTTCTTTAAAGAATGTGAGGTATATTTTTACTTTCACATTTTCCTGCTTCTTGTACACAAGAAAAACCTTATCAATGTTATATTAAAATGAAACATACCCATAACAGAAAATCAGACTAATTATAGTAGGTTACACATGACTAAAGTTTAATTCAAGAAAGTTTAGTCTCCTTTACTTTTTCGGTTTATTTTATGAAAGTGTGTGGGCTTTTGTTGTTGTTGCTGTTTTGCTATTTAGAGCAACTGGAGGCACTAATAATGATTTTGGCTTCATCAGAACACTAAAGATGTGCTTGAATTAAAAAGCAGATTTTCTACCTTTCAATTATGGTGTGTTTCCTGATTTGGACTGAGTAATCTAATTATTCCCTGATTTGTAGGAAATAAGGAATCTGCAGCAAAAATAAGTGCAGTCAAGAGCTGTAGTATACAAGGATGTCCTTCTTATGTCAATGAGGAGGTACTGGAGCCAATGAACCAATTTTGTTCCTGGGTAGTCTGCCAACAGATATCCTGTATTCTACAAAACTTGAAACTTCTTTTTTAAACAGCATATTGGCTATTTTATTCCTATTTTATTAACCCAATTAATGTTTCACCCAAAGTTTTGCTTTTGAATCTTAGACTTTAATTCTTCAAAACTTAAGAAAATACATAATATACTTGATACCTATTCAAAACTTAGTGACTCAAAGAAGTTTATCATTTTTACACAGTTCCTATAGCTCAAAACTTTGGAAGCAGTTTAGTTGACTGTTCCGGAGTGACTTCCAGTCAGTCAACTCATTAGGTTGCAGTCAGGATGTCAGCTATGAATGCAGTCAGCTGACAGCTTGTCAGGGGTTGAAGGATCCACTTCCATGATATACACTCACATGGCAGTTAATAGGTAGCCTCAGTTCCAGACCATTTTGATCTCTATATAGGATGCCTTGTGTGTTTCATAACAAGTTAACTGTTTTTCTACAGCTATCTAAGAAGGAATAAAGAAGTTTGCAGAGCTGCAGTATTTCTTATGTTTATTCTTGCAATCTAATCTCAAAAGTAGTTAGCCATTATTCATACAATACCATGTTGGTTACACAGGTCATCTTTATTAAATATAGATTTTTAGAAGAACAACATGTTTATACAGTTTACATCTCATAATCATCCCCAAAAGATCTAGTGATAACAATCATACTCATATGCCTTCAGATTTCTTCTGCAAAAATAGCATTATTCTCAGTTCAGTTTTTTAAATTTAAGGACTATATAATACATTTATTTTTTATTTTTTTAAATTTATTTACTTTGATTTATTGTACACAAATGGAGTACAGCTGTTGTTTCTCTGGTTGTACACAGGGAGAGACTGAATTTTTCAGAACTCTAGATTTTGAGAAGATATTGTAGTTCTTTACAATCTAGATTTATTTTTCCTTTATTTATGTGCAGGTACCCAGTTGAATTATCAAAGTACTTATTTTAACCAAGTCATGAAGAAAATATACATGAAAATGTACAGTCTAGTTTTAATGCAGAGTCTGCTCTATACGTTACATAGAATTTCAAAATTTCTTAGACGGTGTTAGTAAGTTTTTTATCACTGTGACTAAATGCCTGACAAGAACAACCTAGAAGAGGAAAAGTTTATATTGGGCTCATGGTTTCAGAGGTTGAGTTCATTCATGGTAATTATAGGCTGACTCCATTACTCTAGGCCTGAGTTGTGGCAGAACAATATGGCAGAAAGGTGTGGCAGAGGAATCTTCTCAGCTCATGGCAGCCAAGAAATGGAGAGAATGAGGATGAGGGACAAACTATAATTCCCAAGGGCATGTCCCCAGTAACCTTCTTCCTCTAACCCTGTCCCACTTGTCTTCAGTTACCACCCAGTAATCCATTTCAATTATTAGTTCATCAAATGGTTTAAATCAATGATGTGGTAATAGATCTCATACTCTAATAATTTCAACTATGAACACTGTTATATTGCTTACCATGAGCTTTATGGGAGGACATCTCATAGTCAAACCATAAGAGACTATACAAATAGTTTAAAGCTAATACATCTTAAGTGCTTTATTCAGCATTAAAAAAAAATCCATGATCCAAACTTATTTAATTGTTTAAAAAAAAAAAGGAAAACTGAAACTCTTTGTTTTGAAATTTTACAGGCTATCACACCCTTTGTTAACAGTCAAAAAATGTGCCTCACTAGGTATAACTATCCAAAGTCAAAAGAAAGAAAATATATACAGGACTTGGAAGCAAAAGCTACCTATCTCACCTAAAATTAGGTAAATTCTGTAATGTTAAATAGTATTATAAAAAAAAAGTTTTAACAGCAAGTCAAAGTGGAATGATTATATGCCTTAGAGTCCAATGGATGCAGATCTGAATCCTTCTTTGTTTGACCTTTGATAACTGATTTAAACTTCTGGAGCTTTAGCTATAGGCAAGAGATGATACCTACTTTCCAGGTTAATTAGGAGAATAAGGAAGAATATTAGTACAGTCCTATCATCTTATAGAAGCTCAAAAGGGTATCTTATATTGTTATTTACATAATTTCATCTCTGAAAATGTTGCCATAAGATTTTAGTCATTAAATCACACTTAAATATACCTGGGAATTTATTTGTAATAAATTCCTTTCTTAACTTTTATTTGAAAGGAGAGAAACCTCTCTGTTAGGAAACTATGACTTTCAAATGGCCAATGGTTTGTTCCAGATATTTAAATATTAGGTTGTCTTTGAGTGGAATACAGTACATCCACACCAGCTATCTGAGAAAGAGAAGGAAAAATGAAAAAATTTGTCTGGCCTTTTATTCTGTCCCTTTGAATTCAGTTACAGAAGGAGGGAAAGCTGGGCTATTGCCAGAGACAATAAACATGAATTTCTGCTTAGATACAAGTGCAGTGTTTACAAGGTTAGATGTCTAGCACAGGACTTTGACATTATGTAATACAACTTTTGTTGTGTTAATGGACCTCATTCATATGCTGATAAGACTTCTGTTGCTGGTGGCAAAAGGATGCCTTGAAATTAATATAAAGGGCAGCTGTAAGTTTTAATTTACCACAGCCTGATCAGCCCAATGTATGTGCTATTCTCATCATAAATTTAACTACAGTTACATTGGTCTAGTAGATAATTAGAAAACACATACATTGAATACATATGCATTCTGTTTAACCACACTTGTTTTCAAAGAGTAAATTAAATTTGTGGTGCAATTTTTATGGCAATACATGCAGTGATATTCTGCCACAGTGACAAGGAACATCAGAGATTATCTGGTTCCACCCCTTTTACCAATGAGAAAATTGCTCCAAAGAAGAAAAGAGATTTCTCCCAAGGTCACACAGCTAATGGGAAATAAGTCTAATTCTTTTTATTTCACATAAACACAGAGAAAAATGTGATAACATTCTAAAGAAGAGCTCGGTGTCTTTTGCTTTTGTTTTTGATACCCTCTCATACTTTAGATAAATGAAAGCATCCTGCCAACTTTTCTATGGCATATGAATTATCTGCAGAGCAACCATAGCATTTATTGAAGGGCTTTAGCAGAGAAATGTCTTCCTTCTTTTTAATGTCTTGAGGCTAATTCCATATTACATCCTGGGAAGACCATTCCAATGAACTCATCTCTGCACTTCTATCTTTTCCCTCCATTCTAACTTGAAATAGACCCTCCACAAATTCATTCACTGAATTCCATCCCAAGAATCTAGCCTGAACAAGGCACTGTGGTACTGGTGGAGATGCTACAATGAGCTCAAAAGAAACTGAGTCCTACATTCTCTTCACAGGGTCCTGAAAATTATTGATGTTACCCTACAGAAACCTGACCCATGACTTTTGTTGTTTCCTTCCCAGAACCTCTTAGACCACAGGAGCCCAAGGCCAATTTGTCTTTTGCATTGTGATCACTAAGTACTGGTTAAAGAGAAGAGAGAGAGAGAGAGAGAGAGAGAGAGAGAGAGAACCCTAAGAGCACAATCTTAAGCCTCTGAAAATTCCTGAGCACCCTCTCAAGTCTCTGACTCTAAATCAGTGGACCAAAAATCTGCATTCTTAACAAGCATATCAGGTGACTCTTAGGCACACTGAAATTGACAACCCACAGTCCTATAAACATCAATGTCTGTTCCATTCACTAGGCAGCTGCCACATACACCATTTTACTCTTTGTAATTTTATGTGAAATAAATATTTTATGTATTGTTGTGTTGTTCTTTTTTATTGGTACATTATATTTATATGTAATCGTGGAAATTATCATAACATAGTCTTAACAGCAACTCTTTTTTTTTTTTCACACTTTTCCTTAGGTCCCACAGTGCATAGAGATACTTATTGAATAGACCAGCTCTAACATTTATTAAATGATTGCATGATTATATGTGAAGTGACATGTATATATTCAGGGATGTGTATGACACAATTAGTGTTAATGAGACATGGGGAGGGACTGACTGGGACTCCCTAGAATGTAAAGCCTTCTTCATACTATAGAGAAAGCTGGTAACCTTGGCAATCATCTTACGACCTTGACAGCAACCAGCCTTATCACGAGGCAGATGCTGCAGAATGCATTACTGAGATGGAAAGAAACAGAGGACCAAATGAACTCAATGAGTGGATGAATCAAATCTTTCTGAAGCAAACGTCATCTTTGACTTCTAGTTATGTGAGACAATAATCTCCTTTTATTATTTAAGTTACTTTGATAAGGGTGTTCTGTGAAATCTGACCAAAAGCATCCTGGATATCAGAATTAAAGACCACGCCTATCTTTTTTACTGCTATTTCCCCAAGGCCTAACATAGTGCATAACACAAAAGACAATTAAGGACTATTTCGGAGTGAACAAATAAATTTGAATTGTGCCCTCCTGTTTTATTCATGGACTATTCAGAAATTGTCATGGTTGATTTGAGTACTGCTCATGGTATCCTGCTAACATGTTCATGTACTGAGTCCATATTCCAAGTTCTGTGCTACTCTCTCAGGATATGGAGATTTTTAATAGGCAAGATGAAAGGAATTTATGTGTGCTGATTATCTAAAATAGGCCAAGAACTATAGTAGGTACATTCAGATAACATTCCTAGTTAGTCCTTGTATAAAACAAACAAAATTATCTCTGGGTGATTAAGTGATCAAACCAAAAGTTACATGGAACTATCTGGGGAAATTGACATTGCAACTCAGAGTTTATGCCCTTTCTCTTACACCACAGTTTAGTGCCTATGCCCAATAACGTCACAGGTTCTTCCATTTCCCTGGAGGCCAGGAGGGACAGAGACTAAGGTCAAAGAAGTTTGAAGCTTCCCAGTTTTTCCTCTGCAGCAGGAACTCAGTCATTCATGGTCCCAAGGTCGTTAAGGGAAAAATATAAGCCTTTGCCTCAGAGAAATAATAATGTTTGTTATTCACAATGGTTTTTGCTTCTTTTAAAATTTAATTGGAGCTCGTTTTAGCTTCTGTGACTGCCAAGTGACCACGAGGTCAGTTGCCCTGCTGGGGGGTTTGCAGCCAGCTCATGAGGGTTATTTTACTTGACAAGGGTCCTGTTTTAATGGGAAGTGTTGTCACATCAGATTCATATCCTCTGTTTGAGCTCACTGAAGCAGATTTGGTTAAACTACTCCCCTGCTCTCAATACAGTCCCTTCCTGGATTTTTCTTTCAGCAGACCCACTTTGATATGCAGAGAGAGCTTGTCTTGGTCAAGCTGTTTCCTGCCTGGTTGGATTTCCCCCAACACCTGAATGTGCTCTTTGGCATCTAGCAGTGTGCGGAGTGCCAGACTCCACAGCAGCTGCACAGCCAGCTGCTCTGGGATGCAGACAATCCGGGTGAAGACCTTGTCAGACCTAACCTCACAGCCGTCCCCATCACACACCCTCCCCTGTGCAACAAGACTATTATGCATAGCGCGCTCTACTTAGCAGTAGCTTTTATTTCTTCTCAGAAGCTGACGCCATTGTTCAGAGACAGATTAATGTCTTGCTATGAGTCTCTGGGCAGCACTGTTCTTGAGTGAGAAACTCTCACCAGCATGGCCTTCTTTCTCAGGGGGTAGAAATCAGAGCCTGGTGACTTGACTAGCACTGGGAGACGACTACAGGACTTGGCACATCAAAGCTGAGCAAATGACAGTGTGGACAAAAGGCAAAGAGTGAATAGAAGAGGGGATGTGAAGGAAGGAGAGGAATAAAAGAAAGGAGAAGGAAAAGAAATGTAGAGATGTAGGAGCATAACTCTTGGGAAGGGAAGGTCTCTTACCTCTTCTCTCGACTGCAATCTTTCAGGACCACTTCACCCAGATTTACTGCTCAATCTATTTCCAGTCTCATCCTACAGTATGGGATATAATAGAAATCTCTTTACTATTGCAGCTAAAGTCTAGTCTCAGTTTGGTAGGTCATGCTCCTGGGGGTCTTGTAGAGTTCCCAAACACCATTCAGTCTACAACTTCGCTCACCCAGTTGTCCCAGTTTGTATGTCTGAGTTTCTACTTTAAATCCTTCTTCAGTCTTTTTCTGCTTAATGGGACTGGAGTCTTATTCAGATTTTCAGACCAATGGTGCCCACAGCACAGCACAGTTCCAGGGGTTGTTCTTCTTGCTGTGGGACATGAATTCTGCTCCTGGGGGTTGTGCATGCACAGATTGACCTGTGATAAACCTGTTGCTGATATTTCAGTGCATTTATTGTAGGTTGCAGGATGGGGATTATATCTCAGCCCCAGACCTTGGCAAGGCTCCTGTCTCAACCAATCATTGGGTCTGCCCTCTCTTAATCGGAAATGTGTTGGTGGTTTGCTCTGCCTCCTAGAAAGAGACCTTCCTTCCAGATGCTGAATTGTGCCTGAATCAAGGAAAATCTTCAACCTCTAATCAGGGAAAGCATGATACTCTAGCTGTGTTGGTTCTTCTCTTAGTTTTGCCCCCACTCTATCCCTGGGTCTTTCTTGCCCAGCAGCTGGGTCCTGGAGGTGCAGTGAGACTAGGAGCCCAGGCTGCTTTGGTGTTTGACCTCATGTCCCCCCAGTTGGCAAGGATGCCACCCAAAGCACAGAGTTTCTCAGGTCACAGCCCTGCTTAAGACTCTTCAGTGCTCTCATACTACTCTAGGAAAAGGAATTGACAATATGAAATCAAAGAAAAATTTTAAAAATCAATCAGTTCAAATCAAAAGTAGAAACATCAACAAATAGAAACAATATATCCTGTCTAGTTGAAATAAGAAAAAAGCTATAGAGAATAATAAGATAGAATTATACAGAGAGGCTGAAATATAAATATAAATACACATACATATATACTTATGCCTAGCTATATGTACATAGAGATATACATTTATAATCTCAGTACTAAATTTAAAGATCTTAATGAAATTTATATTTAAGGCTTCTTAGATGACAGAAGTAGAAGAAAATTAGATGAAAAAGTGAAAGAAATTTATATAAGTTTATAAAAGGATAACTTCTAGGGAAGAAGCCAGTGGACTTTGTAGAACAGTTATTTCAAACATTGAAGGAATATATATTCTCTGTGCTATTTAAATGGTTCCAAGGGATTTAAAAGTGAAAAGTGCTCATCAAATTCATTGCTATATCAGAGAAATAATATATTTGATCAAGCAATCTTTAATCTAAGAACTCATAGATAATTAAATATTAGAAGACATAAACATAATGTATATAATATTAGTAGATCAAACAACAATATATATTAGAGTTTACATTTCATTGTAGATTTTTTTAAAGTTACTAAAAAGAATAAAATAATATATTTTAACACGGCAGAAAACAATCGCAAAAGAATGGCAAACATCTTGCCTAACATTGAGAATGCCCATGTTACTATTTCTAAATCAACATAAAACATAAAATCTCCCTTTACTACACTATTTTTATAAGGGGCTTTTTGGTCACTGTAATAAGATAAAATAAATCTAGATTAAAAAGGGAAAGCAATGTTCTCAATTCTTATGCAGGATTTTTTATTGAGCAAGGAATCACTCACTTTTAATACTCTGGTAATAACAATGTGATAAACATTTCAGAAGACTATTTGGTAATGTGTTTCAGAAACCATGGACATACACAAAAATGACCTTGGGCACATACATGGAGTTCTTTAACTTCAGGCAGTGAAAAATACGTGAGTTTACCTCATATATAGATAGGAAGTGAGATGGTGGAAATATGCAAGAAAAATGAAGACAGAGTGAGCAATAAAGAGAAGAAAAGAGTGAAACATGTTAATAGTGGCTCTGGGTAGTGGAATTGCATTCCTTGTGACTCATGAAATTATAAAATAACAACACATATTCTAGATTTTATTTAATTTTTTGAGTAATGCAGGAACTAGTAAGATATTAAAAACTGATTCAAAAAATGTTTAAGAACTAGATATTCATAGGCAATTTAATGGAAGAATACTTGGAGATGATTGTTAGACTAGTGTTAAAAATTGGTTAATAATCTACAGCACAAGATGATTATTATGTCATTTTTTCCTACTAGACAAACTATTTGGATCTTTGCTGGACAAAAATCTATAAGCTAATTTGTGACTTCACTGTCTGGGACTTTCAATGAATATCAAACAGTGAGCTGAACAAAGTACCTTCCCTTGGATTTGTGTTAACGAACATGGTAGCCAATAGTCGAGTATGGCTTTTGAACAGTTGAGAGAGATACCCCAAATTGAGAAGCACAGTAAATATAAAATCATATTAAAATTTGAAGACTCAGTATAAACAAGGAATATAAAATATCTCATGAATTATTGCTTGTGTCTCTTACCTATTAAATCAATAACATTTGGAATATATTGGATCAAATAAAATATAAAAAATTAATGTTTCTTTGTACATTTGGAATACGGCTATAAGAATATTTTAAATGATGTGGTTTCCACTTATGTTTCTATTGTACTTTTATTGACTCTAGATAGTCTTGGATGAGCTGTTGCCGTCCTATGATTTAGGATGGGCAAATCACCTATATGGCTTATTTCCAACTCAGGAGTAATTTTTCTTTACAGAAAGGTGAATATTTTAAATTCTATTTTTTGTATTAAGTAAATGTATTAAGTAAAAAGAAACATTCATTTTATAATCTGAAAAATGCTGTTTTGTGTATTCCTCTGTAAATAGGAGTAAAACACCTAATTCCTTTTAGAAAAAAAAAAAATAAAAGAACACATGGAGCAGGATTTTGAATAGGACTCCAATGGTATGTTCAGCTATGTTAGCTCAAAAGTCCTCCTGTGAGTTATTTTCACTAATGATTTTAAGCAGCCAAGCATCTCTTAAAGTCTATTTCAGAGAAAATGAGAGAGGCCCCAGGCGAGCGCTGTGAAAACTGCATCTGAATGAGAAGGAGTCTCACTGTACATCTCCCTGAGGAATTCGTCCTCCTGAGTGGCTAGGAAGCCGGACCATCTAGGACTAATCACACAAGGCAAATCAGGTAACCGTGTGAGCTTGATTTCCAGAGTCTGGGAGGAGGTGGAGTGATCTAGACACACTACACCAAGTCCGGGCAGGGCCCACATTGGAGGCTGCCTGAGAATCAGAAATGGTCACAACCTGGGATGGTGGGGGGTTAAAGATTCCTAAGGATCTCAGATGGCATGACTGTTCCAACTGTGTCCTGATTGTAGTTACTGCATTGAGGCTCCACGGCAATATCTGTGGGCAACGTATGTCCCTGATGTAGCCTGTTTGAATGTTTTCATTTTATTAGTTTTTCACATTATTCCCCTATCTTTGGGTGAAATTTGGGACAAAAAAAAAAAAACAAGGCAGTATAATTTATGTTCTAACTAACCTTTTATTATTGTATTCCCCATAGTCAACAATGTAAAACACCTGAATACAAGGGACCAATTGTTATACCTGCAGTAATCAAGGTTGACTCACAATTTCAAATCCCTTAAGTTTTCCAAGTTCTAAAGTATTTTCTCTAAATAAAACTTAGAATATAAAATAAGAATTAGTGATAATATGACTATTTGGCTATTGGAAGGGGGCGTACTTCATATGGAAGAATAGTGTTTATTTAATTATGAAACCAAAGTGACAGTTTGCTATAAAAATAAATTTTCTCTCCTTCCATCTTTAAGGAAAAGTATAGACTCTAGTTAAATATAATAGCAAAAGATATTTATCCATGTTTGTCTTCTCTTTGAATTTTGAACTTTAATCAGTTGTCAAGATGTTCATATTCACCTACAAAGGTAGACTAGTTGAAGTTGAAACTACTTTACTAAGCTTTACTTTACTTTTCAATAAACAAGCTGAAATGAAATATACAGAGCTCTATTTTTAGGGACAGGATAGAGCAGGCCACACAGCTGTTTCTGAATTGGAGAAGCTCTGTTCCATGTAGACTGATTGAGCATGCTTTACTTATTCCTGTTTCCAGGCCTCTGCTGGCATAATTCCATTTGTTCTCTATGCTATGTCTCACTCCTATCTTCTTGTTTGGTTTTTGTTTGTGTGTTGTGCTTGGTTTTTATTTTTATTTTTGATGCTGTGGATGCAACCCAGGGTCATATGTATGCTACACACATATTCTACCACAAATCTGCAAACCCAGACTTAGCCTCCTGTTATGGTTTGGATCTGGAATGTCCCCCAAGGGCTCAGGTACTTAAAGACTTGGTCCCCAATTCAGCCACATCCAGGGGTGGACCTTTTGTGAAATAATTGGATCACGAAGGCTGTAATCTCATTAGTGGATTAATAATTTGACTAGGGCTACTGGGTGGAGGTGAAAATTGTAGGCAGGTGGGATCTAGTTGGAGGAAGTAGGTGACTCCAGGTGAGTCCCTGGCCCCTTCCTCACTCTCTTTCCTGGATTCCAAGCTTCCATGATGACCAACTTTTCTCTACCATGCCCTTCTGCCATGATATTCTGCCTCATCTCAAACCCAGAGCAATGGAGAGAGCTGACCATGGACTAAAACCTCTGAAGCCACGAATCAGAATAAATCTTTCCTCCTATAAGTTGTTTTTGTCAGGTATTTTGTTCACAGCAACAAAAAGTTTACTAATACACCCCTTATTTTCTAATGTCTTATTTCTGTCTTCCAATGTTCTATTCTCCTGGTTTAGAGAGGGTCTAGAGAGTTTACAGTGCCCAAGATATTCTCAAGAATGTCTGACAGATCAAGAGTATTTTTATAACAATACAAAGATCTTATTTGCTTTTTTCTCTGAGTAAAAATTTTCACTGATGGTGCAAAAGCAATGGTGGGTAAAATTGCTGGTGCCTAGCATTAATCAAAGCAGTGGTCCAAAACATACCAATCATCCCTGCATTCTTGTGAGAAATTCCCCACTGCGTATTTCCAGTGCTGGGGATTAAACCCAGGACCTTGTGCTTATGAGGCAGGCACTCTACCAACTGAGCTATATCCCCAGCCCCACCATTGTGTATTTGTAACAGAGATTTAGGCTTCCTTTGCTAAAAGCAGTGACTCTTTACTTAGGCCGACAGGTGCCCCCTGGTTAATTAAATGCTGGATAAAGCTTGACATCTCTACTTTTATATTGCGTCCCTCTTCTTTATTATCTTAAACTTTGTGACCTGTTCAGCTCTGCATGTACATGTTAATCATTTAAGGAGTTTTCATCTAAAATTGAGTAATACCAATGTTCATGAATCCTAAATATACCAAACATACCTTATTGTCCTCAAAGACTGAGGCAAGATTTGCAGCATCCTGTGTCAGACCCCTGGAGTGGCAACTAGAAGTCTTCTGTTCTTGTCCTGCTTTTTCCAAGAACAGTGAGAGGCAGACACATTGCACAATGCGACTGCCCCCCTAAGCGATAACAATCCTCTCATGGAAACTAAATGGCCTCTTCCAGGATCACAGGCTTAATAGATAAACATCCTGAAGAACAACAAGTGAAAGTTGCCTCCCTCAAGTGAGAAGAACTTTTGTGGAGCCAGAATTGAAATAATGATTCATCAGACTACTGTTTGATTAAAACTGCTTAATTATTCACACCCTCACTCCTGCCACAATTGCTCCTCTATTTAAACTTAAAGCTGCTGTCAGCACCTTGAAAGCACGGCTGAGAGGCTGGATCTCATGTTGCCTTCCCAATATGGCCATGTTGGTTAGTTCTTTCCCTGTTTTTCACTGTTACCTTTTCCATTTGGGTTTTGGAGCAAATGTTCAGACCTGATTTGTTGGGTTCTTGAAAACAGACTTCTGGCCTAGGACTCTGATAATATATTTATTTAATGATATTCTGGAGAAAACAGCAAAAATTATTAATTTTATTAACTTTGACCCTTAAGCACTTTTCTTTCTAATGTTCTGTGAGAGGAAATGGGGACCACACAAAAAGCACTTCTGCTGCATACCAGATATGATGGTTGTCTCAGGGAAAACACTTGTGCAATGAACCTTTTGTACTGGTGTTTTAGAATCCATTAGTCTATATTCATACAGTTACATTAAAATCCATTAGTCCATTTTGAATGGGTCTCTTAGCCATTTCTTTTTTCTTTTTTTTTTTTTTAATAGCATGCATCGGTCATTTGGAACATATTGGTTCACAGAGCTATGCAAGTCTTCCAAAGGTTGACTCACTAAATTTGAGATGCCCAAGTTTAACTACTTACAAAACTTTTATGAAACAGAAAGAGAAAATACCCACAATTTATCTGAAAAGCATATTAAAATCTCTTACCTTTTCAAGTTACATATTTATGTCAGGATAAATTTTCTTCATATACATCAACCAAAATGATGTAACATAACAAACTGAATGTTAAACCAGATATGAGAATCCAGCTATCTTCTAGTGGTAAACATTGGGCAGATAAACAAAACAGATAAATATCCCTGGGTTCTCCCTGATTTTTAACATGGTGAAATGGTTATGATCTGTTTTAGTCAGCTGTTTCACTGCTATGACTAAATGACCTGACCAGCACAACTGTAAAGGAGGAAAGGTTTATTTGAGGGATCATGGTTTCAGAGGTCTTAGTCCATAGAAGGTTGACTCCATTCCTCAGGGCTCAAGGTGAGGCTGAACATCATGGTGGGAAAGACTCATGGATGGAAGCAGCTTACATCATAGTGATCAGGAAGCAGAGAGAGAGTCTTCACCCAACAGATACAAATACATACCCCAAATCACACCCTAATCCCCACCTCCTCCAGCCACACCCTACCACTTCTGTTACCACTTGGTTAATCCCTATCAGGGGATTAAATCATTGATTGGATTAAGACTATCACAACCCAATTATTTCTTCTCTGAGCCTTCTTGCATTGTCTCACATGTGAGCTCTTAGGGGACACCTCACATCCAAACCATAACATGATGTACTCACCAGAGGCCTTCGTTCACCTATAGTACACATTGTTCACTCCTCTGATATTTTCTGCTCCTCCACCTTCAGTGTACATGCAGAGCACCTGGGAAACTGCTAAATAAAATGCAGATTCTGATGGAATTTGTCTGGGGTGGGGAATGAGCTCCTGCTTTTCTAGTAAGTTCCCAGAAGATTCCAATGCTGCCTGCTTATACATGCCACCTTAAGTCTCAAGTCTTGCTCCCATGCCCTGTATAACTTGTATGATGCTCACTATTTTGTAGCTGTGTCACATTTATTATCTCACTTCTATCATTATTATTATTTCCATTATTATTATTATTATTGCTTTTATCTGTATTATCAAATTAGTGTTGCACATAGTGGTTAGAGTGGACCTTAAATGTATTGGCATATTTAGTGCTCACACCACTCCTATGAGGAAGGTCTCTATGAGGGAGGTATTTGTGGTTGAGGAGGATGAGGATAAGTTATTTGCCAAGGTCTGCTGCCATATCCATTTGACTCCATGGTCAGTGCTACTAGCTGCAACATTGTATATACTTATTTAATTCATTTTTTAAATGATGCTGAGGATTGAACCTAGGACCTCAGGCATGCTAGGTAAGTGCTCTACCACTAAGCACCACTAAGCTATCTCCCCAGTCCTTAATTCTTATCATTTGTTTTCATTTGTGTACACTGTGGGGAACCACCCATGGTTTGTATATGAAAGAAGCCTGGTTGAGCTATTCGACAAGAGGATCGGGCCTCAGGAACTGCCTGAGTCATGTGTTTATCCTGCGTTGGTTCACTGCTGCAATTCAAATGGAAGCCCTGGATGTGCGAATGACCCACTAGAGCCAAATGGCTTGCTCAACTCCACCCCATATCCTGTTTTTCTTGAAGAAGCTCCTACAGGTCCCCCTTTAGATCTGTACCACTATGAATAAACCAGGCCCAGACTCCTTCATTTATTAGAGCCAGACCCTTATGGACGACTCAGTTGGTCATACTCCTGCCTTTAAGATAATTGTGTCTTCTGTAGTTATTTCTGATGAATAAATTTCATAGCTTTTATTTTGCAGCCAGCCCATCCCTCCTATAGGAACCCTTTCCCTCACCCATGCCGGATGTGTGGCCAGAGTACATACCTTGTCTTTCTGTTTAGATTATATGTCAAAATCCAGGCATTTTTTTCAGTTCTCTCTGCATTTTTTCCCAACACACCATTCAGAGATCTATAATGGCTATCATCTATTTTATTAACCTATAATCTGATACACAGTATACATTATATTTATTTGATGACTCCGTAAATCAACATGAATGTTCATGTGACCTTGAAAGTCCAAAGTTGTTGCTATTCAGAAACCTTTAGTAGGAGTTTTTATGAGTAGCAAAGCTGGCTCTGTGCTCATGGATTTCTATTCCTTTTCTCTAGCTTCATTAGGTCAAAATGTAAGACCCATGGTATCTTTTACATGTGTTTTCTTAGGTTCTAGGAATGTTGGACTGTTACATTGTTTTCTTAATTAATTAGCAATATTTAAATATCAGAATTACACAAAAATCCAGATTAACCACTCTGGCTGTATGGAGCCTTATGCCCACAGTAGAAAAGGTAATGAGAAGGTGGAAGTTGCAGTTCCCTTTAAGTGGATCTGCACTTCTCACCCATAGCCAACTCTGCTGGTCTGCCACCTTAGGTACCTGCCTATGGTCATTTAAATTTCTGTTCCCAATTTTAGGACACTGGGATGCTTTTAGAAATGATATTTTGTTACCATCAAACAAAATGTATGTCAAAGAAGTGGTTATTATATTAAAGGATTAGTCATTTCTATAACATTCCTGACAGTAACTTTTTCTAAAGATCAGCTTAAATCTTTTCTTGTTAGAGTTTCATGATTGCCTATTCTTTGAGTTCTCTGCTGAGAATCTCCTAGTTAGCTTGTGATTCTCTCAGAGCTTTTGCCTTGAGAGAGGGAACAAGGAAAGCAAAAAGAAAACTGCCACTGGCAAGAGGCGAGCAGAAGGGACTAAAGTCTGAGTAACTGTAAGACATAACAAAGGGAGATGTGTGAAGGAGAATAAACTTAATTTTTCAAAGTTACCCATTCTTATTTTTAAAGTTCAAATCATAATTCATCGACTGCATCTGAAAGAGCACTTTTTGGAAAGCCCAGGGTCTACTTAACATTTTTCTTAAAAGTCTTATCAAGAAGGCCATGTGTACCCTTAAGGGAGAACAAAATAGCAACAATTAGAGTTTGTATAGGCTTCTTAAAGTTTAGAGAGCTCCTTTGCCTACATTAACTCATTCGATTCTTACTAAAATCTAGTGAGCTAGGTATTATTACCTTTCTAATAAAGACACCACTTGTTCAAGGACACATATCTATTAGGTCCATAAAACAATCTAACCACATCTATGTTCCTTCCATTCCTGCAGTAGGCTGTTGACATGAACCACAAGGAACACTTAACAGTTAAGTTGCGTGTGAAACTAGAGCTCCTTGAAAGCAACTTTTATTTTTGAATCCCCATATAAATATCAGCCAGTATTTAATTGATTTAATCTGCATTAATCACATAATTCTCTTGCTCATATTTAGAGAGGTGGCTTTCCATTCTCTGCCCATCTCTGCCTTGAAGTTGAATTTATATATTCACACTTACTAAAGAAGTAGTATGTGAATGGAGAACCCACCCTCCAGGCTGATGGTGTTGAGGCCTATTTCTAATGGGTGTGTTTGTGTGTGTGTGTTAATGTACAGACATTGGGGTAGAGGGAGATTGATGCTAAAAAGCATGTGTTATGCATATGCATGCCTTTACCCTGATTAGCATTTGGCCAATAGATTTTTTTCTGCACTTACTATGATTTGTAACCACTTTAAAAAGAGAAAACTGACTGAGATGCTTTTTGATGACCTGACTAGCATGAAGTTTTACATGTCAAAATTTTGCTTTTACACCTCTTTGCTATGACATGAATGGAGACATCAGGAAATGAAGTCAGGAAGAGGTTGTTTCTTCCCAACCTCACTCCCCCCATTCTTGGATGTGGATAAATCATGCTATCTGGTCATTCCTAAACTTATGTACAAACTTAATAAAAAAGAAAAGAACCTAGGACCTAAATTCCAACTCAGTTCCCATCCTGGGTCACTTCTGTAGAAATGGAAGCTCAGGGATGTGATTGTGTGTCTTTCCACAATACCACCATAGGTTCTGAGGAACTGCTGTTCTCCTGTGGTTGTGTCAGGGACCTCCCTACAAAGCCACACATGGATTTGCAAGTATTCCTAGATGTGCTAAGTTTGGCAAAACTTCAGTGTACCTGTGTCATTATTTAAGCAAAAAATTTTTATCCCTTTCCCTTGTTTTATTGATAAAATTTGATAACATTTAAGAAATGTTTATCATGTGTCATCCATTTTGCATATATTATCTCTAATCCTCATAAAACTCATGCAAAATATAATTATCCCCAAGTTACTAATGGCAGAATTTGGACTCAGAAAAGATGCATAGTTGGTTCCAGAACAGGATTGGATTCCAGGTCTGTTCAATTCCAAATCATGTGTTTTTCCTAATATATCTTGCAATTACAGTGTTCTGTCCTTTTTCTGGCTATAATTAACATCTATGGCTCCAAATCAATTCATCTTCAACATAAAATAGAGAAATCAGCAAACGCATCTTCCCTAGAATTTAGGCTTGCTGCTTGGCTTACTGTCTGGCCAGACTCAGGTCTCCCTTCCTCTCTGTGCTTCATATGAAGGGGTTTAACATGTTCATGGGTAGGAAGCTCAGGATCTCCCTTAATGCCCTGAAAGAGCTGGAATTCTGACATTGGCTGACTTTGGTTCCTTCTTAACTTTTTGTGTAACAATAAACAACCAGCTCTGATGGAAATGTCTTAGGAAACCAGTTCATTTGTGTTGTTTCACCTCATCAGTCATCACACAAAAACATGACTATTTCCATGCAGTTCCTGATTTTCAAAATGGAATAAATCCTAAAGCTTATTTATTTCACTGCTTCTGTTTGGAGATGATTAAACCAAGTCTTGGTGAGAAGGAATGACTTTCTTTATAACATGTACCAAGTAAATACTGGAATAGGACAGAGGAGCAGGTCTCCTGACTCAGCACAAAGACCTCTTTCCAGGCACTCATTGAATTCAGAAGTTTCTGTACCAAAAGCTCATTCTTGTCACTGATGACAATTCAATAACAAGGACAAGGTTTTGAGAAAAAGGAAAAGAAGTTTAAATGCTTTGTTAGCAGAGGAGCAGCACAGGGGACTCCTGTCCCAGAGACTGATTCTGTCCATCAGTAGCAACAGGGGATTTTTTAAAAAGGCAATTCAAAGGCTACATTCCGCATGCTCTGTTGAAGCTATAATTCACTTTTTAATTTGGGAGTCAGTCATTTCTGAGATCTTCTGGTACCATCCTCAAAGTCTGGATTACTTCATATGGTGGGTGTGTACTCAAGGACAGAGAAACTCTGCCTAGGATGGGGAAGAAAGATAATCCTGTTTCCCCTGATAATAGGGAAGAGGAGGGATTAGGGAGTAGCAGGGAAAGCAGAAGAGAAAGAAACATATCCTTTAAAACATAAGTCGCAGTGGCAGAATAGCAAGAGCTATATTCAAAGCATAAGGTGGAGCACTGTTTCAGTTCCTATGCACCCCGTGAGACACTTGTACCTTTCCCCTAGTCTACCTGAACATGGATGTGAGACTTTCCCAATCTGAGAGGAAAGTCTGACAAATGAGGAGCTTTGATCTAAAGCCCATTGTCCTTGACAAAACTGAAAAGTACCCTGCTGTCAGACAACCTGGTTAGAAACCCAAACAACACAAGGCAGCCATCCTGTCAGCTAGGACAGCCATCCTGCTGGCAAGCTAAATGTTTGGAGGCAGTTGCATTTTAACTTGTCTCTAAAACAAACTTCCAAATGCTCTGAAGCCAAAAACTTATTGAACCACAGAGAAAACAGTATAGGGCCCTAGTTGAGATATTTTCCTTCCTTTGTCATTGAGAATTTTAAAGTTGACAGCAAACTGGGGGAGAATGAGTGGCCCTCGTTGGAACTGTGTTTGAAGGGAAAGTTGGCTGAGGGAAAGTTGCCCAGGGGTAGGTTTGTTCTTCATTGATTACCAGGGACTTGGGCTGCGTTCAGATAAACATCTTTTAAACCAAGAGACCTTGAAGAGATAATGTGCACCCCCCCAACCCCAGCTTTGGACTTTCACTTCCTTGTTGATAAAATGAGAAGCTTAGGTCAAACCATTATTAATACCTTTTCAGCCCTTCCTAGTTTGAAGAGAGAGAAATTCATGATCTAAGCAGTGTCTTCCACCCAGATTTAATTTTCATTTACACCTTGCATGCTCTTCGACCTACCATGGTCTCCAGACCCTGGTCCCTTCCTAGCCTTTTAACTTCTTGAACAATCCTAACAGTTGGTCACTATTCTCAGCCCCCCTCCACCTTGTCCTTTTTTCTTGGGGTGGGGGGATTTGTATCAGAGATTGAACTCAGGGGCACTCAACCACTGAGCCACATCCCCAGCCCTATTTTGTATTTTATTTGGAGACAGGGTCTCACTGAGTTGCTTAGCACCTCACTTTTGCTGAGGCTGATTCTGAACTCACAGTCCTCCTGCCTCAGGCTCCTGAGCTGCTGGATTACAGGTGTGTGTACCACCACATCCAGCTTCTACCTCATCCTTCTATCCCAGCTTTGTTAATTCCTGCTATTTGACCAGTTTAGTTCCCTCCACTTCTCAAATATCTGGGTTGATGTGAAAAAAGGGGATTTAGCTATATCAATTGGACCCATTCCAAATTTACGATTTTCTTTTGCAAGTAGATTCTCAATGTTCTTCAAAAATTCTTAATCATTTCTAGCTGTTTTTTGCCCCTACATTTCCTATGTAGAGAAAGCCCAAACATGTATTATTTTTCCCAATATCCTGTTTTCATTCATGACAATAAATAAGACGGCATTTTCTCTAAAGAAATTTTGTTATTCAACGTCAACAACTATAAATTAAGCAATTAGTATTACTAGGCATAGCAAGGGTAAAGTAAAATAGTATTTGTGCTTTTATATTCTAGTAGAGAGAATGAAAGCAAAGAAAACTTACAAAGGAGTTTCTTTGAGTCTTAGATAAACTCTAAGCTGCTCATATGTAGGACAGACTTCATGATGTCAGGACAGAATTACCACTGAGGTACTGCGAGAAATATAAAGGTTTCAGAGGTTCTGCAGAACTGGGGAGTGGATGAGTTTGTGGCATTCGACAAAAAATGGCAGGATTAAGGGGATCGAAGGTGACAAGGGTGGGGAGTAAGTACTACATGCAGGATCATCAGGAAAGAGTATTTATAAGTGAATTTTGGGCAAATACCTAGAAGAAATGAGGGTATAAAACATAAAGATAAGCAAGGAAAAAACATTTAGTCAGAAAAAAGAATAAGTAAATACCCTGAGAAGTTTAGTTAGTGTGTTTGAAGAAGATCAAGGTGGCCAGCATGTCTGGATTAAGGAGAAAGAGGAGTAGAATGTTGATTAATGTTTAGAGAAACAAGAGTGAGGAACAATTCAGAGCCTTAAAAGAACCTTGAAAAGAACTTAAACTTTTTTTTTCTGAGTATGGCAAGAAAACTGTAGGAATTTATAATTAAGGGAATGATAAAAGGTGAATGCTTTTTTTTTCGTATGTTGACTTCTGGTTATTGCAAGGTAACTGGTGCCAGATGGTCCCCTCCTCCACAAGTCATTATAAAAAATGGGCCAAATATATGAAATAATCATCTTCAGATTTAGATGCAGTCAGCATGAGAGGGCAGCCTTTGAAAGATGGAAAAGAAGTGAGCCACACACTTGTCCTGGATTTATGCCTGGGGGCTGATTCTGAAGATCAGATCAGAAATTTAGTATCCATACAAATTCAGGATGCAAGTCCATACCAAAAAGAAAAAAAAAAGCAACAACAAACAAACAAAGAAAAACCAACCACGGAGAGAGGAGGAAACTGTTGTTATAGCAACAGAAAACAGATTAAAATGTTGTGTTCCCCAGAGAGATTCTCCAGCGCCATCGGGAGAGTCAGCCTCACCCCAATCCCAAACCCCCTCCCTATAGCCCCACCCTAATCCCTTCCTGCGCCCTATAAAAGTTGGCAACAGAAGAACTAATGCACACCGCTTTTAGGTGTAAGGGCGATCGTCACTGGCCAGCTAAAGTAAAGGCTTCTTTTGACTTTACCTGATCGGCTTGGATGATTTTATTTTCTTTGGGTACAACACTATCATATAAATTATTTTATATGATAAGACTATCATATAGGGTTAAGGACAGATACATCAAAGTTTGGGTAGTAGAGTTATAGGAATTTTAAAGACAGTACTATAGAGGAGGTAGCTTTGTAAAGAAGCAGAAAAAAATAAAATAAATTTTAAATAAAAGCAAAAGAGGGCTCCCATTGAACCCTTGAGTCTTAGATGAAATCAAGCAGCTCCCACATAGTATCTTTATAATCCAGGATGATTAGAGGGAAAATATAGCTATTGGGGAAATATGAATCCAGCAAAGAATTTGAAGCTCATCCTGGAATAGGAGATGGGGAAATTTTGACTGGTATTTGGTAGATGCTTGAGAAAAGTCACATTCCCGGAATAGGACTATTATAGCTTGACAGGTAGTCTGGACTCCCACTTACAAATCATTAGAAAATTCTGAAATACTCAAAATAGTCCATAAAAAATTGTAAGACCCTTTAAAGAAAGTTGAAATCCTAACAATCATCTGGTATCCACGATGCCCAAAATGCAGTTAAAATGCTATGCGTTCAAAGAAGCAGGACAAAAACACATTAACAGAATCAGATGCAGAGATGGAAGACATTCTAGCAGACATGATAGCATTAAACAGACAAGGACTTTATAACTACTATTGATATATTTAAGGATTCAATAAAAATAAGGCCATAGTGAGAGAAAGTGCAGTATCTCAATACTAACCAGAAACAGTGGAAGCTGGTCAAATGGAAACGTGGAAAATGTGGAAAAAAATATGAAAAGAGCACAAATAACCTGTGGGATGATAACTGGAACAATCTATGTGTGATTCAAGTTTCAGGAAAAAAAAAGTAATCGAATAAAAAGAAAAAATGTGCACAGAAAAAACGGCTGAAAATTCCTAAGTTTGATATAAATATAATCCATAGATCCAAGACACCCAACAAGCATGGAAACAAAGAAAACCACACAAGGAGAGTACATTACCTCCAAAGAGTTGAAGACAAATTATATAAGAGAAAAATATTAAACCATCAGAGAAAAAAAGGATGCATGAAAACCTGAAATAAGAATGTCCTCTTACTTCTCACCAGAAGTAAGGTAAACAGAAAGCCAAAGAGATGTTAGTATTAAAGTTACAAAATAAAAATTTTTAAAAGTCACAGTACTGCTGGGTTCTTGTCCCCAATGACAATCCAATAATAAGGACATGGTTGTGAGAAAAAGAAAAGTTATTGCTTTGCTAGCAAAGGATTCCTGTCCCACAGGCTGTGATTCTGTCCATCAGCAGGAACTGGGGGCTTTTAAAGAGGCTATTCAAAAGCTGCATTCCAGGTGTTTTTCTGTTGGAGTTGTAATTCACTTGTTTTTTTTTTAAAAACTCAATGTAATCATAAAATACCTGGCATTTTTTTAAGTTTATTTATTTATTTATTTTTTATTTACTTATTGATTCATTGAACACAAATGGAGTACAGCTATTGTTTCACTGATTGTTAATTTGGGAGTCAGTCATTTCTGAGATCTTCTGGTACCATCCCCAAAGTCTGGAGTCTTTCAGGCCTATGGTGGGTGTGTACTCAGGGACAGATAAACCCTGCCTAGGATGGGGAAGAAAGGCTATCCTGTTTTCCTGAGATTTAGGAGGGGGAGCGAATAGGGAGAAGCAAGGAGAGAGGAAGAGAAAGAAGCATGTCCTTTTAAAAATAAGTTGCACTGGCAGAAGAGCAAGGGCTATAATCAAAGCTCAACATGTGAACTATTACAATATCAGCTCAGAATTCTGTATCTAAAACAACCTACAAAAATGAACTTGAAATTAAGACAGATTTAGATAAAAGTTGAGCAAACATCACTACAGACCTGGATGACAGGAAGCATTAAAGGAAAATCCTCAGTAGACAGTCATTTGACAATCATAGAATATTACATGGAAGAACAGAATACTATTATGGTTTGTTTCTGAAATATCCCCTAAAGGCTTTTGTGTTAAGCAATGCTGCAATGTTCAGAGGTGGCATGGTTAGATCATCAGTGCATTAATTCATCTGATGGATTCATAATTTGAAAGGACTACTGGGTGGGAACTATTGACAAGGAATAGCACAGTAGAGGGATGAGGAAAATGTTAAAGATTCTCCCTGTCCCTGTGTTTGCCATGACCTCTGCACGTCCTTGAGGGAACACCTAAAGAATGCTGACTTCTCAGAGGGTTGGCTCACTCACAGAAATTCAGAGTCATTCACTTATCTCAAGGCCATCATGCCCTCTCTTGGGAATCTGGCCCGTCGTTGTGGGGATGCAGTGTCCTTGAGAGGATCACTAGGTCATGCAGGTTAGAATGATGCTCTCTTTGTTCTAATTTGCATTTTAGGAGTCCCACTGGGAGTTAGACTTGGGAGTCTCACCCATGGGAAAGATTCTGCCTGGGACTAAGTCAGGACTCTGAGAAGCTGCCCCAGGACTCCCCAGACACATGACCACTGGTGTTGTTTTCCTGATATGGCGGTGTATTTTCTCCTCTTTCTCTCTCACTTTTTACTTTTGCTTTTGCTTTCATATTATTACTAAAATAAATGCTATTTCTTATCAAGAGAGTGTCTTTATTGTCTATTGGATCCGACTTGACAAATTCAGCAGCTGCACACATACATAACACTTAAAGGGGTGAAGGAAGTGTGTCACTGGGGCATGGCTTTGGAAACGATATCCACCCTGGACCTCTCCCTATCTTTCTATCTCTGCCTCCCAATTGCCATGGATTGAGTAACATACCTCTGTCACACCCTTCTGCCTTGATGTTCTCCTCACCTCAGGCCAAGAGCAATGGAGTTTGCCTATCACATATGGTGACCTCTGAAACCTTGAGCCAAAATAAACTTTTCTCATCTAAGTCACTCTGGTCAGGAATTTTGGTCAGTGATGAAAAGCTGACTAACAAAAATACATTTTATTTTCAAGTGTATTTAGAGGCAATATTATAAAATCAAAAGCTAAAAGCAGTTATTGAAGAAGGACACTATTTTAAGAAATATTAAGGGAGTGTCTTCAGTTGAAAACAAAGATCAATTGAAATTATAGAAAATACCCAAGAACAGAAGAGTACACAGTCCTTTCAAGTTTGCATGGAATATTCATAAGGTAGACCATATAATCAGAAATAAAATGGTCTCAATACATTGAAAGATATTACTATATTTTTAGAATAAGTTTTATGACAAAGGAATCAAATGAGAAACTTGATTAAAAACGAAATATCTGGAAAAGTCAAAATACTTGCCAACTGAGTTAGAAATAACTCGCTCATGAAAGAAGAAATCAGACACCTGAAAATTATTTAGATGTAGATTGTGAAAACAATATCACAATGTGTGGATGCAGAAAAACAATAGAGAGAATAAGCAAAACTAAACACCGGTGCTTCAAGAAGATGACAAATTCAGCCGGGCTCGGTGGCGCACGCCTATAATCCCAGCAACTAAGGAGGCTGAGGCAGGAGGATTGTGAGTTCAAAGCCAGCCTTAGCAACTTAGCAAAGACCTAAGCAACTCAGTGAGACCTGTCTCTAAATAAAATACAAAATAGGGCTGGGGATGTGGCTCAGTGTCGAGTGCCTCTGAGTTCAATCCCCAGTACCAAAAAAAAGAAAAAAGATGACAAATTTGAAAAACCTTGAGCTAGACAGACCAAGAAAAAGTGGGGATGGTGGGGGAGAAGACTCAAGGAGTTGGATATGAATCAAAAAGGAAACATCACTATCAATATTATAAAAATAATGACTATTACAATGGAGTACTTTGAGCCACTATATGCAAAAAGTGACCAATTCCAAAAAAGACATAAACTACCAATATTGACTTAAGAAACATAATATTCAAATATACCTATAAAATAAAAAAAAGAAATGTCAATGAAAAACCACCCCACAAAGAAGAGCCCAGGCCTAGCTGATTCCATTGGTGAATTCTACCAGAAATTTAAACAACTAAATAATTAGGGCCAAGGCTTTACAAAATCTTCCAAGAAAAAGAGAAAAAGAGAGAGAGAAGACTCACTGGCTAGCCCGTGCTCGAGGCAGTATTACTGTGATGTCAAAGAGAGACAAAGACATAACTGAAGAAGTACAGATACATCTCTCTATGGATAGAAATGTAAAATCCTCAACAAATAGGTACAAAGCGAATCCAGCAACATATAACAAGGATTATAAGACATGAGTAAGTGAGATTTACTTAAGGGAAGGAAGGTTGGCTTAATAGACAAAAATCAATTAGCATGCTATATCATTATAATACAATAAGGCCAAAACCCGTATATTCATTCCAATAGATTCAGACATGTCAAATCCCACATCCTTTCAGAACAACAAAAATTAAAAAATCTAAGACTAGAGGAGCACCACAAACTACAGAGCATTTACGAAAATACCATGACTTCCATCATCTATAATGGTGAAGGACTTACTTTTTCCTTACCATTGAAATAAGCCACAGATGCCTGCTCTTCTACTCAATAGAGTACTCTAAGTCCTAGCCAAGGAAATTTGAAAAAGAAATAAAACATGCCCAGATTAGAAGGGAAGAAATAAAATTATGTCTATTTACAGATGTCATGATGTTATAGATAGACACTTAAAGAAACTAAACTTATACACCCACAAATGAGTTGAGCAAGGACGCAGAATATATTGTCAATATGTAAAAAAATAATTATGTCTCTACACTAATAATGTAGAATCCAAAAATAAAATTGAGAAAACAATTCCAATTCCAATGTCAGTGGAGTAGAAGGTACAGATTGAGAGGGAGGGAAAAAGGATAGAAAAGGGGAGGAAATATTCAGTGAATTTTATAAAATCATGTTTTATGTGTATATACATGTACCAGAGGGAATTTCATCCTTATGTATGTGTAGAGAGTGCTAATGAAAAAATAAACAAAAAGGCGCAAAAAGATCAGTGGAGTAGAGGAGAAAGAATAGGAGAGTGGAGAGGAAGGAAAGGAGAGAATGGGAATTAAAGTTAAATTCCTTGCATGTATAATTTATCAAAATAAACCCAACTATTCTGTATAACTGTAATACTTTAGAAAATCAATTACTTATGCTTATACTAAACAAAATAAACTCTGTGACTTCCATGATGAAAACAATCAAATTTCACTGAAAAATGTTTTAAAAGAACTAAATAAATGGAGATAATTCCATATCTCATGTTCATGAGTTTCAAGTCTAAGTGTTAAGATGATCATACTCAATTTCTTCTACAAATTCAATGAAATCCCTATTGAACTTCCAGTTAATTTGTCAGCGGAACTGACAAAGCTAATCCTACAATCCATATGGAATTGCTAAGGATTGAGAATTGCCGAAACTATCTTTAAAAGAGAAAATAAAAGTTGGAATACTCACACATTCCAATTTAAAAATCTACTACAAAGCAACTATAATCAAGAAAATGTGTTACTGGCATAAGAATAGGTATAAATAAATATAGAGTCAAGGAATTTGAAAAGAGTCTAGAAATGAAACCTTACATTTATAGTCATTTGAATTTTTATAAGGTTGCCAAGACGATTCAATCGAGAAAGAATATTCTTTTCAACAAATGATGCTGGACAAATATATATCCAAACTGAAAAAAAAAGAAAGGATACTAAATGGAACATGTGTATAAGTAGGTCTGGAGAGTTGGGACCTGGCTCAGAGTTAGTGCTTGCTGAGCATGCTTAAGGTGCAGTTCTATCAAGAAAACAAAATGATGTGTAAGAGCTAGTAAGAACTAATTCTATAAAATTCCTACATGAAAATTTAGGTATTAGAGCAGAAAGATCAGTAGTTGATGGAAGGGAACACAGGGAGGGAGGAAGAGAGAGAAGGGGATATACAGGGAACTGAATTAGAGCAAATTGTATTCCATGTTTTTATAATTACATCAAAATGAATATTAATGTTATGTATAACTAAAAAGAAACAATAAAATATTAATTTATTTTATTTAAAGAAAAAAGGAGATAAATCCAACTTTAATCAAACTTTAAATAACTTTTGTGCTTTGAAGTGTGATATTGAGAGACTAAAAGGATAACCCAGAGAATTGAAAAAAATATTTTAAAATCATATATCTAATAAGAGTTCAGTATCCAGAATATATAAAGAAATGTTACACAATTGTAAAAACATAACTCAGTTAAAAAATAAGCAAATCACTTGGGGGAGACATTTCTCTAAGGAACTTATACACATATGACTGATAATTATATGAAACAATGCTCAACACATCATTAGTCTCATGGAAATGTAAATGGAACCACAGATACATTCCATTCCATTCAACAGAATGATTAACATTGAAAAAAAGGGCCAGTAACAAGAACCGGCAAAATTGTGAATAAACTAGAAGCACCATAAATTGCTGGTTGGAATGCAAAATATATAGTCACTTTGGAAAACAGCCTGAAGATTTCTGAAAATGTTATATAGAGAAAGTGATCCTAAGACGCAGTAATTTCACTGCTACTATATATCCAAAAGAAATGAAACCATAAAGCCACACAAAAACTTAGGCATTAGTGTTTATGAAAACATTATTCATAATAACCCCAAACTGGAAATAACATACAAGTTTCATAAACTGAAGAGTGGATAATTTTTGGCATACAAATACATAGAATATTAATTACTCACCTTTTATTTATTTATTTTTATTTTTATTTTTTTTGAACCAGGGATTGAACTCAGGGACACTCGGCCACTGAGCCACATCACCAGCCCTATTTTGTATTTTATTTAGAGACAGGGTCTCACTGAGTTGCTTAGGGCCTCGCTAAGTTGCTGAGGGTGGCTTTGAACTCGAGATCCTCCTGCCTCAGCCTCCCAAGTTGCTTGGATTACAGGCGTGCGCCACCGCGCCCCGCTCACCTTTTAAATGAAATAAAGTTTTACTGAATTCTACAATATAAATAAAACTTAAAAACAATCTGGTCACAAAAGACCATATCCTACATGACTCCATGGATATTAACTAGTCATAATAGGAAAAAATATTGAGACAGAGAGTCTCTTATTGATTGTCTAGGATTGGGGGTAGGGGAAGCAGGAATGGGAATTGACTGTTAATCTATATAGACTTTCTTTTTGGGGTGAATAAAATGTTATTACTTAGATTTTGATAATTTCTGCACAATTCTGTGAACACATTAAAAATCTTTGAATTGTATACTTTGTATGGTATACTATAATATGTAAATAATATCACAATAAAGTTGTTAAAAATTTCGTGGGGGACATTAAATCAGACTTAGGAAAAAACATGACTTGACACTATTATGCTAAAAAACAACCAGAGGATTTGAGGGAGATGTTGAAGCAGGAAGCATCAGAAATCTCTGTCCTATGTAGACAAAAATTTACTGGTACTCTTTCTGATATAACTGTTTTGGAGTTCTAAAGTCTTTTGAAGGCTTGAGACTTCCAGGGGAAGACTTGATGGTGAATTGCCATTAATTTTGATCAACATCAACTCTGAACCCTTTAGTCTTAGTCCATTCCCTAGGTGTTGGAGTAAGCGGTTGGGAGCAATTTGCACAAGCTGGTGGGAATCTGTATGAGCAAAAAGAGTGTTGTCCTAAAATATTGAGACTCTTTCCCCTGATGGATGATCTCTGTTTTTGAACACAGAGGAGTAGATAAACGGGCTGCAGCCATTTGGTTGTACCTATTCCAGTTGTTGAAATGCTGTTTCTGTGGGTAAAATTACTCCCAGGAGATTTAAAGGGCCAGTAGATTCCAGCTCATCTCCCTCTTCATTTTTCTCTTTCTCCTATTTTGTGAGCCAAACTTTCAAAAGCAGCTACATATACAAAGGAAATTAGAAAATCACTGTATATGCCCAAGTGAAGGTGTAGGAAAACAAAGACCTAAATTTACACCTTAGGCTCATCAGTAGTACAGAGAGAGCTTACAACAATCCAAAAATCAAAAACCAAAAACCAAACTGAAGAAACCCCAGAAAACCTTGGGGAAGAGGAAGAATTTGATTTCCAGAATTACCACATTATTACATTCAAATAACATTTTAACAAACTACTGCAGGCATACAAAGAAACAGGAAAAAATGACTCATTGGAAACTAAAAAATAAACACATAAAATAAACCAATAGAAAGTGTCTCTGAGAAAGTCTTTGAAGGCACCTGTCTTCTTTTCTTTCTTTCTTTCCTTTTTCTTCTTTTTCTTCTGTGTTTCTGGAGATCAAGCCTGGGGACTCAAACATACTAGGGTATAGCTCTACCACTGAGCCACATTTCTGGCTCAATGGTAGCTTTTTTTCTGATCTACAAGTGAAGAACTTTAAAGCAGCTATCTTCAAGGTGCTCAAAGACACGAGGAAAGACATGGATAACGTCAAGAAACTATGTTTGAGCAAAATGGAAGCATCAATGAAAAGTTAGAAAGATTAAAATAAAAGAAGTTCTGAAGATTACTAAAATGAAGTATTCACCAAAGTGATTTAAAAGCAGACTTGAGCAGGGAGGGGAAAAAAAAAATCAGTGAATGTGAAGACAGGAGTAAGGAAATTATTCAGTCTGAGGAATAGAAAGAAAAGAATATTGAAGAACAGTGAATAGAGTTTATGAGGCCCGAGGAACACCATCAAATGAACCAACATATGCTTGTGATTCCCCAACCTCTCATTCACTGCCCCCTCCCACCAAAACATCTCTATCTATATACATATATACATACATACATATATATGTCAGAGATAATATTTGAAGAAATAGTTGTTGAAATTTTTCCAATTTCATGAAAAACATGAATATAAACACTCAAGAAGCTCCAAGAGTATAAGTAGGATGAAATCAAAAGGTGTGCATTAGGATACACTAAAATCAAACTGATCGAAGTAAATGACAGAGAAAGAATTATGTCCTTAAACAATGAAGGAGAATTGAAGACTTTGTCAGGTAAGCAAAAGCTGAGAGTCTGTTACCACCACTAGATCTGCTTAGAAAAAAATTGCTAAAGAGAATGCTGAAGGTTCAAATGGAAAGGCACTGGACAGAAACTTGAAGCTTCTTGAAGAACTAAAGATCTCAGTAAGGATTAGCATATGGGCAATTCTAAAAGCTAGTATTGTAACAATGGTGTGTAACTGTGTTTTTGTTGTTTACCTGACTTAAGAGATTATTAGTCTAAATGCTGTTATTATTGTACCTTTGGTTTTTAACTCCACATTTGTTTTCTACATAGTTTAAGAGAAATTGTATTTAAAATTTTTAGCTTATGCTTTTCAACCCATAATGTATCAAAATGCATTTTTTTTACATTAACAACTGAGAAAGGTGGAGGATGTAGCTATAATGGGAGCAGAGTTTTTATGTGCTATAGAAGTTAAGCTGGTATAAATTCAAATTAAAGTTTTATGACTTTAAGATGTTGAATTTTTCAATCTCCATGGTAACCACAATGAAAATACCTAAAGAATATACACAAAAGGAAATGAGAGAGGAGTTTAAATATTTCACTACAAAAAATTGACTATGTGCAAAAGAAAATGTAATAGAATAGGAAAGTAATGCAAGAAATGAGATTAAAAAAGGAAATTTGTCTGAAATACAGAAAAAAAATAGCAAAAGGGCAGAAGCAAGTCCCTTCTTGTCAGTAATTACTTTAAATGTAAATTAATTAAAGTCTCCAATAAAATAGCAGGTTAGAAAAATGTATAAAATAAAGTAGCCCAAATATGTGCTACCTGTGTGAAACTAACTTTAGATAAGAAGAGACTGCAAATGAAAGGATGGAAAAGGATATTCTATGAAAATATAATCCAAAGAAAGCTCTGGGTACCTATGTTAAATTCAGAGAAAAGTAGCCATTAAATTTTTAAAGATCACGACAAAGAAGGATTTTTTATATTCATAAAAAGTTTAACAGATATAATCATTGTAAATATTTTCATTTCTAGTAACAGATCATCAAGATAAATAAGGCAAAAAAATGACAGAATAAAAGGGAGAAAGACAATTCTATTATGATTGATGGAGACCCCAGTACTCTACTTTCAATAATGGCTAGTAAATACAGAAAAATGATACGTAAGGATATAGAAGACCTGAACAACATAGTACCTTAAGTATATGTAATAGACATACTCAAAATGCCCTACCCCAAATAATAGAATGCATTTTGTTTTCTAGTGGTATCCAAGATAGACCATATGTTAGGCCACAAATGAGTTTTAAATAAATCTAAGAATAAAAATATATAAGGTTTCTTCTCTGCCCACAAGGAGATGAAGTTAGAAAGCAGAAACAGAAGGATAACTGAATAATTTAAAAATTGGTGGAAATTAAAACACTATTAAATCACCAATGGGTAAAAAAGCACAAAAAATTAGAACAAATAGATGAACAAAAATAAAAACACAACATCCACAATATTTATGGAATGCAGTGAACAAAGTTTCACAGCCCTAAATGCTTAAATTATCAAACAAGAAAGATCTCACATCAACTCTAACTTTACAACTTAAGGAACTAGAAAAATGCAATCAAACTAAATGCAAAACCAGGAGAAGGAAGTAAATAGCAAATATTAGGGCAGAGATAAATGAAATAAAGAGTGAACAAATAATAGAGAAAATCAACAAAACTAAGTTTGTTCTTTGAAAATAGATTAAAAAAGGAATTACAAGAGAGTATTGTGAACAATTGTGTACCAGCAAATTGGATAAACTATATGAAATGGACAAATTTCCAAGAACAAGCCACCTACCAAGACTATATCATGAAGAACTAGGATATCTGAATAGACCTACACTTGGTAAAGAAATTGAATGAGTAATAAAAAAAATTCCTGACAAAAGACCTGGACATGATGGCTTCACTAATGAATACTGTGAAATACTTATAAAAAGAATTTGTAGCCATTCTCATCTAAAGTTTGTAAAAGTGTAAAGAGGGACAAGAGGCAAGATGGTGGAATGCAGGTCCCCTCTGCATGACTCTGAATGAGAACAGTCATGTCAACAAAAGAGAAATTATTGTACACAAAAATTGAAGATCAAAAACACAGACTACATCCATATACTCTGCTATCTCCAACATACTTGCTGGAATTACCAGAGGAACTCTCCTTTTATGAGGCCTAGTGAGGAAATGTGTCCCTCAGGATCTAACAGAGTACACAAGGTGTCAAAACTCACAAATGAAAGCCAGGGAAGCTCCAGGGAAATTATACTACTAAGACTATTTGGAATTAAATTCAACAATTAAACAATAAGCTGATAGGTTGGAACACAACATCAAGAGAAGGATGCTCCCTAAGGAAACCCTCATATAAAAATGAATGAGAGGGGGAGGGAGTGGGATTATGAAAAATGGTGGAATGAGACAGGCATCATTACCCTATGTACATGTATGATTAATAATAATGATATGAATGGACATCATGCACAACCATAGAAATGAAAATTTGTACCCCATATGTGTACCATGAATCAAAATGAAGTCTGTAAAAATAAAAATAATAATAATAAATGAATGAAATACCAATTTGAACAGATGTAAAATCTTAACATAGCAGTACAAGAAATATGAAGAAACAAGACATAGGTCTCCTCCAAAAATTCATAGGTCTGTAGCCACTAAATTCATATATATTAAATTGGATGAAATTCCAGCAAAGAATTCAAAAGATTGATTCTTAAAATGATTAGTAAATTCAAATAAATGACAGAATGAATTAAGGAGAGCAGTGTAGGATATAAAGGATCAATTCAACAGAGAAAGATTCTGGAAAACAAACAACCAAATCTCGAAAATTCAAATTCCAATAAGTCAAATAAAAAAGCTCCATTGAAAACCTCACTAATAGAGTACATCAAGTAGAACGAAGAGTATCAGAACCTGAAGAAAAGGTGGATGAAATTTCATACTCAAACAATAACAAAGGGAAAAAAAGAAACAAAGAGCAGAACATAGACGTTCTCAGTAAAAACATTAGAAGACTGAACCTAAGAATCATAGGGAGAAATAAGGGACTTCAGCTACATGCTAATGACATTTATTCAGTGAAATAACAACAGATACTTTCTGAAAATTTTGGGATAATATGTACATACAGAAACTGAAGACATTCAGAACCTCAAACAGACATGAGCAGAAAAGACCCTATTCATGATGTATTAAACTGTCAGGAGTGCAGAACAAAGAAGAAATGTTAAAGGCTGCAAGAGAGAAGTTCCATGTCAGTTATAAAGGCAAACCCACCAGAATAACAGCAGATTTTTTTTCAGAATCAACTCTGAAGGCTAGGAGGGCATGGAATGATATATTATTTCAAGCCTTGAAAGAAAATAACTACCAACCTAGAATACCTAATCCAACAAAGTTATTCTCCAAAAACTATCTGAGATAAGCACAAACTGAAAGAAATAACAGTCATTAGTCAATATTATAGAAGTTACTAATAAGAATCCTATACCCAGAGAAGGCAGCAAGCATTATAGAAAAGGATAAATCACATTTGAAAAGTAGATAAGCAAATCTTAAATAGGAAAAATAATCAACTATGATTATTGCAGTAAACTATCAAATCTCTAAGATGAATAAGGGAGACAGAAACATGATTATTCAAAATCATCAAAGGGGGGAAACAAAGTTACAGAAACTAGTACATATTTTTCCATAACAACACAAAATTTTAATGATCTCAATTCTCCAATTAAGAGGCATACAAACTGATTGGCTTGAAAAACAAAACCCCACTGTTTGCTATCTGCAAGGTACTTACCTTAGTGTCAAAGACATACACAGACTGAAAGTCAAAGTTTGCAGAATGGTATTACACACAAATGGAATCTGAAATGGAGCAGGAACAGCTATACTCTTTTCCAACAAAATAAACTTCAATTTTGGTTTGAAGTCACAAGAAACATGGGCAAGGTGTGAAGAAAAAGAAACCTTTATATGCTTCCAAACAGCCACCATGGAAAACAGCATGATGTTCCTAAAAAACTAAGCACAGAACTACCACATGATTCAAATCTCCTACTCCTGAGTTTTTATCCAGGAAATGAAGGAAATGAAGTCAGCAAACAAAAAAGAATGCTGAATGTCCATGTTTATTGTAGCACTAGTCACAGTGGTCAAGGTATGGAATAAGCCTAAGTTATCCTCAATAGACGAATGTAATGGAATATTATTCAGCAACAAAGAATGAAATTATGACATTTGCAGGAAACTGGATGGAACTGGAGATCATCATGTTAAGGTAAATAAGGCAGACACAAAATGACAAGTATTACAATTTTTCTCTCATATGTAAAAAAACAACAAACAAAAAAAAGTGTTGCCCTGAAAGTAGAAGAGAGACTATTAGGGAAGGGGAAGGAGCCAGGGGTGGAGGGAAAGAAGAAGGGAAAGGTAGGGTGGAAGGAAGGGTAGACATGATCTGCATGATATAGACATGTATAGAAACATTAGTTAAGCACATCAATTTGTACAATTAATATTCTCCAGTAATTATTAAAAAAGAAATATGATAAAAACATGAATAATGAATTTTAGGAATAAAAAATAAAACACAATTAGAGAAGTTTATAATAAATAAATAGCAAAAATTACAAAGAAAAGTAATAAATTTTTTTCTAATACATTAATAAAATAATTTTGAACATAAATAAAATATATACATTCATAAAACTGTGATCAAATTTGACTCAAAAGAAGTAATAGTCCTTTAAACACTATGTGTATTGAAACTTTAGTTTAAAAACTTACTTCACCTAAATAGTCAATGCTATCTTCAATGAACATATTCCAATCCTATAAAAATTCTTCCAGAGAATGGAGGAAATACTCTTCAAATTCATTTTATGAGGCTATCATAGTCATAATAAAATTCAGACAAGGACAGTTCAAGGGAAAGTAAAAGAAAAAGACTTATTTCACTCAATAACATAGATATAATGTCCTAAACAAAACATTAGTAAACCTGATCCAACAACATCTATAAGAAATAACACATTATTACCAAGTTGTGCTTATCTCAGGAATGAAAATTTGATTTGGCATTCAAAAATCTATCCACATAATTCCCTACATTAATTAGATTAAAAAAGAACTATGACACAACTCAACTGAAGCCAAAAATTAGAATAAATACTATATCCCTGAGTGCTGGGGAGGGGGGGCACTATTACTATCATGGTTTGCATGTGAAGTGGCTCAATCAACTTATGTGAGACAATGCAGAAGCTCAGTGTGAGACAAAGCAAGAAGGTTTAGAGGAGAAATGATTGGGAGCCTTAATCAGTGAATTAATCACCTGATGGGATTAATAGAGTGGTAACTGAAGATAGGATGTGGCTGGAGGAGGTGGACATTGGAGGCAGGTCCTATGGGTATATATTTGTATTTGGCAAATTGGAGATCAATTTTTCTCTCTGTCTCCTTTCTGATCATCATATGAGCTGGGACCCTCTGCCACACTCTTCCCCCATGATGTTCATCCTCACCTTGAGCCCTGAAAAATGGAGCTGTCTGTCTATGGACTGAGACCTCTGAAACCATGAGCCCCAAATAAACTTTTCCTTCCTCTAAAAGTGTTCTGGTTAGTCTTTTAGTCACAGCAGTGAAAAAGTTGACTAAAACAGGAATTTGTACCCAGAGTGTGGTCATTGCCATGACTAATTTGACCACGTGGTTCAGAAGATTTTGGAGTTTTGTTGGAATTTGTGGGACGAATGTTGAGACATTAACAGTAAAAGCTGGAAATACTTTAGATTGTAAACGGAGCTTAATGGCCATTTCTAGATAATTCAGAAGACCAGAATGCCAAGTGAAGACAGGGATCAGGAAGGTTCAGAGATGGAGGGCTCTATTGAAAATTGGACTACAGGACATTCATGTTATGCTCTGGCTGAGAAATTGCCTGCGTTTTTGCCCATGCCCTGAGACTTTCTCTGAGGCTGATTTTAAAAGTGATGGACTTCTTAATTTGGTGGGAGAAATTTCTAGCTAGCATAGCATTCAGGCAGGGGCATGGGTATTGCTGGAGACTTTTAAGCCAAGTCTATTGTGATATTTAGGATCAGAAAGCAGAGCAGAAAGTCTTGAACAACTTGGACTTGAAAGGCAAGAGTTAAACTAGGGCTATGGAAGTTGTAGTTGTTAAAGACATTACTGCCACTAAGGAATTTCTAAAGACTTTGCCCAGAGACAGAAAGAAAGATAGTTTGGGGGCATCTCAGGAATTGGTAAGACCACACCCATCTCAGGCTCAAGGGAGTAAAAGTAAAAATTCTGTTGAGAAGAGACCAGTAGAGCACCCTTCTTGCACAAGGAGGCCTAGGAAATTTTTCCAATGTGCTCAGTCACAAAGGCACTGCTGCAGCCCTGGAGGCTTTATTGTTGTTCAAGATAGCAGCACACCCTGGCATCAACCACGTGGTGCTGCTTCTGCAGGTTTGCAGGATGCTGGAGTTAGGGGGTCATGGAGGTTTTCACCAAGATTTCAAAGGAAGCCCTTGGAGGCCCAGCAGAGTGCCCCAGGGTACAATCCTGTTGGCAACCCCTGAGTACAATCCTGTGGGCATCCCCTGAGAAGGCAAAGTGTAGAGATGTGAGGAGGAAGCTGAAGTTGCCACAGAGACCCCTGACATTAAGAAATGGCAGTAATGTGGGTTGTCCACCAAGGAAAGCTGCATGAATTGAGCAGAGGCAAGACAACAGAGAGGCCTTGTGGGCTGCAACCAGCAAAGCCCCAGGGGTGGGGCTGCACAAGCCCTTTGGAGAGAATGCTATCATGCCATGTGCTCCAAACGTTGGTTATGGAACTCTAGAACTTGTTTTCCCAGCTGAATTTCTGTCTTGCTTTGGTCCCATCTCTTCTTTCTGTGACCCTATTTTTCTGAATGGAAAGTTTACTCTGTACCTTTGTATATTGTATATGTGTAATTGCTTTAGATTTTTACAGGAGCTCATGATGAGAGCTTGCTTTGAGTCTCAGAGGAGACTTTGGACTTGAACTTTTGGGTAATCTTGAAACTGTTGAGACTGGGAACTCTTAGAAATGGACAAAATGTATTTTGCATGGTGATGTAGTCCTGAGTTTTGGGGGGCCAGGGGTAGAATGTTATCATTTGGATGTGAGGTGTCCCCCTGAAGTTCATGTATGAGACAATGAAAGAAGGTTTAGAGGAGAAATGATTGGGTGATGAAAGCCTTAATACAATTAGTGAATTAATCACCTGATGGGATTAATTGAGTGGTGATTGAAGGCAGGTAGGTGTGCCTAGAGGACGTGGGCATTAGAGGCATGCCTTGGAGATATATATATATATATACATATATATATGTATATATATATAAAGTGGAGATATCTCTCTCTCTCTCTCTTTCTCTCTGCTTCCTGATCATCCTCTGCCATACTGTTCCACCATTATGTTCAGTTTCACCTCAAGTCTTGGGGAATGGAGCAAACTGCCTATGGACTGAGACTTCTGAAACTGTGAGCCCCTTATAAACTTTTCTTCCTCTAAAATTGTTCTGGTCAGTCTTAGTCACACCAGCAAAAAAGCTGGATAAAACATATTACCAAACCTAGAGTAGGAAAAAAAGAAAACTCCTTAACTTAATAAAGTATTAAATTAAAAAAACATTGCAAAATCATATTTAATTTTAAACTGTTGAAATTATTTTCTTTAATAACAAAAAGTCAAGAATGTCCAGCAATATTTCTCTTCAGCATGCTGTATCATCATTCAACTTAGAATTCAGTCAATACTGCATCACCTTCAAGGTAAAATTCAAGCAGTGGTCTCTGAGTTTCATGGGTTCTCACTGACCAACCCACTCTCATTTCTGAGTATTCTCAACATACCTCCATCCATGGCTCTTCTCAACTCTTCCTCTAACGAGCTTACCTAGATGATTTATGGTTATCAGTTTGAAATTATTACATTTTTGATTGACATAATACTCATAAAAATTATACATAAGTATGGGGTACAATGTGAGAGTTTCCTTTAATGATCAAAATGGGATAATTAGCATACCCTTCTCCTTAAACATATATCATTTCTTAGGAAGGGATATGGGAGGAGCTTAGTCAATGGGTACAATATTATGGTTGGACAGGAAGAATAATTGTTGGTATTCTGTTGCACAATAGGTGAACTATATTAATAAGAAATTAGCAAAACTTTTAAGAATGTTGGGAGTGGGAATGCTCAACCTCATCTGATGACAGTCTCTTCTTACATAAGCTCCAACCCTCCAGACCTGTTTGGATGTCTCCCAACAAGGGTACAGCCTAACACGCAGCTTTACTTCTGCACAAGCTGTCCTTATCACCCAACGCCTACTCCCTTGAAACCTCTGGCAGTTTGAAATCTGACAGTTGTGTAAATGATGATGCAGGCAGTTCCCAAAATGGTATACCAACAATCTCTTCACCATTAATTGAAGTTTCACTTAATATAGCATCCCAAGATGTCCAAAGGAGAGTATTTATTTTGTTGTTTATTTTCTGCCATGTTTATTTTAAAAACAATCCACCATTTAAAAAGGTATTTTCAATTGTTTCAATTGGTTCTACTGATCACCCTGATCACTCTTAACCTTTTATTATGAATATTTGTTTCTCTTATTTCTCCTCTTAAGTAGCAAGTACTCTTTCTACTCTGTTGTTATATATTTAAAATAGCCTTTAAAACACAGCAGTGTCTCACTAAATAAATGGTGAATGAAAAACTAATGAAAATAGAGTAAAATAGCAACAACAACAAAAAATAAAAGAAACAAACAAAATCTGTATTGAAACAACACATAATATATATTGCATAAATGTTATCTTCAGTATGCTATGATACTCACTTTACATGTAAAATTTAACACACACACACAAAAACACACACCACTAGTAAGTAGATACTATTATTATCCCCACTAAACAGCATGGCCAAATTCACGTGAGTATAATGACTAAAACCAGTATTCCAGGGCTGGGGATATAGCTCAGTCGGTACAGTGCTTGCCTTGCAAGCACAAGGCCCTGGGTTCAATCCCCAGCACTGAAAAAAACAAAACAAAACAAATAAAACCAGTATTCCATGTGGGGCTGTCACACAGCCAGTAAGTAATCCTATGTTATTATGTCTCCCTATAAATAGCCCTAGAAGAGCAGAAATGTTTGTAGGACAGTCTTTAATCTTGCAATCAAAACCGTACTCTTTATTCTACTTTGGCTTCCATAACAAAGTTCCATATCTTAGGTGGCTTAAGTAACAAAAATGTATTTCTCAGAATTCTGTAGAGTGCAAGTCCAAAATGAAGGTACTGGCAAAGTATGTTTTTCCTGAGGCTATTTCTCTTGGCATATTGGTGGCCACCATATTTCTGTGTGCTCAAAATAACATTTTGGTATGTGGGGCTGGGTGGTGGGGACTGGAGAAAGTCCTCTCGTTTAAGGGCACTAATCCTAGTTAGACTAGGGCTCTACTCTAATGAACTTATCTAAACCTAAAGATCTTCCCCAAACCCCATGTCATTTGGGTTAGGGCTTCAACATGAATTTTGAAGAGACATAAACATTCAGCTCATAATGCTTGCAATAAATTTAAAAAACTGAATCTTTAACCTAGTTCTGATGCATCCCTACTAAGAGAACTCAGGAACTTGCTTACCTCTCATCTTAGTCTTCAAAACTGTAAACACAGGGCTATTATTGGTTGATTTGAAAGTTGATTCCACCCTATAATTCTATGTGCAATGGATAAACTTACCTACATTTTCCTAATGCAAAAACCACCTTGCACAGATTTCTCACCAACCTACCCAAAAGCTCTAATAGTACCTCTATGCCTTTTTGTCATGTCTTCCCCATTTAAAGCATTCTTTCTTTCTCTTGGCTTGTCCAGTTCTGCTTCCCTTGAAGATACTACCTCAGCAATTTCTATCCATGAAGGCCATTGGTACAGTTTGAATGTCTACCAAAACTCACATGTAAAAAGCTTGGTGTCCAGCCTATGGTACTACTGGGAGGTGATGGAACCCTTAAGAAGTGATGGAACACTTAAGAGGAAGGGTCTTAGGTCATTGGGGATGTGCATTCAAAGGGGATTGTGGGACTCAGGACTCATTCTCTCTTTTTCAATATAAGCTGGAGGGTGAATTACCTTCTTTGCCACGCACTTCCTCTGTGATAGACTATGCTGCCACAGACTCGAAGCAACAGGGCCAATCCATCATCAACTGAAGCCTCCAAAATTGTGATCCATAATAAATCTTTCCTATTTATAAGCTGATTATCTCTGGCATTCTTTTTACAATAATGGAAAGCTGACTAAGACAACCATCACCTGATACTAATTCCTGTCTGCCCTAAGGGAGGCAGCCCTTTCTGTTTTTATATTACTTTCTACCTATTTACTTCATGTTGTTTTGCAGTGGCATTTAAAATATGAATTCCTTAGGTTTAGAAACTGTGATTTAATTTAAAAAATTCTACATCCTCTACCGCAACAATAGGCACAGTGTAAGAACTTGTTTGCATTTAATTGTTTATTTGGGAAAATGTTAATGCTTAATTAAGGGGGGAATTCTACGAGAAAATTCAAAATATTTATGGGATTATTTAGAGACTCTAGTGCTACATGTCTAAGGCCAATGTGTATCTGGAAATCAGAGTTAGGATGGATATATTGATGTAGACCTCATTGAATGTCTTCTGTTAACAGGTGAATGATATTACACTGACTGCTTTGTTTTAATGTCTATTAAAATTGTCATTGCTTGATAAAAAGCTAGCTTCTATTACAAAAAAAAATAAAACCTACAACAACAAAATCAAAACTAGACAACCTATAAACAAAGCAACAGCATAACAATAACAAACTTCATCTGCCATGAAAAGTGTCAGAAAACTACCATAAAAACAGTGGTGAGCACTAATTTCCTTGCTCAAATAGTCTCTGAAGAGAGATATTTTCCAGGCTGGATTGTCTGAATGAGCTGGTTCTTGGGTCATTTCCTTTATAGACCTGTCTTAGAAACTAGTCCATGATTCATAGTCATCTCTCAAGACACGGTGTTTACCACCTCCTCTTCTCAATTTATTCTGGAGTGATAATCTCACTTCCTGTTTCACCAAGAAAATACAAACCAAGAAAAAGGAGCTTGCTCAACTTAGCTGGTTGTCCTTTCCCTCTTGCCTCCTTAGGAACTTTATTCCTTTAATCATCCTCTGTCATGGTTTGGATCTGGAATGTCCTCCAAAGACTCATATAGTCAATGGGTTGGTCCCATGTGGCAATATCTAGAAGTAGAGTTTTTAAGAAATGATTATCTCATGAGGGCTCCAACCTCATCAATGGATTAACCCATTTGGGGGATTAATCATTTGAAGGTGAGACCTGGTTAAAGGGAGTGGGTCACTTGAACCCTGGCCCCTTCCTCCCTTTCACCCCCCTTTCTTCCTTCTCTGCCTCCTCCTCCTCCTCTTTCTTCTTCTTCTTCTTCTTCTTCTTCTTCTTCTTCTTCTTCTTCTT
>JAJEJO010001894.1:38080-100027 GCA_020662805.1 Glaucomys volans | reverse complement strand
CTTCTCCTTCTCCTTCTCCTTCTCCTTCTCCTTCTCCTTCTCCTTCTTCTTCTTCTTCTTCTTCTTCTTCTTCTTCTTCTCCCTCTCCCTCTCCTTCATCTTTGTCTTCCTCTTCCTTGCTCCCATGAGCAGAACAGCTTTCCTCTACCATACTCTTTCACCATGGTATTTCTACCTCTCCTCAGGCCCAGAGCAATGGAACCAGCTAACCATGGACTGAAACCCTGGGTCAAAATAAACTTTACCTCCTTAAGTTGTTTATGTCAGGCATTGGTTAAATTGATGAAAATCTGGCTAATACATCTGTTTACTTTAGGTTTATACTCTACTCCCATCCTATTTGTTTCCCAACATAATTCAAATATTTTAAAAATCTCTTCCATCTTAACATAAAAAAAAATCCTTGGGCCACATTACTCCTCTTCCACCTCTTCTCATCTTCATTGCCAAACTGCAATGAACATTAAACTGTATTTGCTGCCTCTTTTTCCCTACCTTTCATTATCTAATTAACCAGTTCTGATCTGGTACACAACATCAGCATTCCCCTGAAATAATCAACAGTGCTCTCAAGGTCATTAAGCACAGTCTTTTCTTGTCAAATTCCATGATAATTGAAAGTGGTTTTGAGGTCAGATGCTCTGGGTATAAATTCTAGCTCCTCCATTTGCCAGCTGTTTGACTTTCTACAGTTGCTTAAGTTTAAATCTCATTTTCCTCCTAGGTACAATGAATATCAGAAATCCTTCATCAGAGGATGATCATGATGGCTAAATGAGGAACTGTGTATATTGAATTCAGCTCAGCCCGTCTAGCACATGGCCATTCACTCAGGCTTCCAGTAGTCAACCTCTGCACCTTTGGATACTGCTGCTGCCTTCCTCCTTCTTGACCTTCTGTCTACCCTGAGCTTTTAATGTTGTTGGTTGTTACTGCAATGCTAATGATATTCTTCCCTAATGGTTCTGAACAAATTGAGGAATATAATAGAAATCAAATCAGAATCAACATGTTAGCTTAATTGCAGATAAAACTGTATTGGAAGCTTTTCTCAGGACTAAAATGAGACTTTAAGGACTTTTCCCCAAAAGTTTAGACCCACATGAAATCACAGCCTGTTCTGACCCAGTCAATTAATGATTACACTTGCAAGTCTCCCTCTTCACCTCCCTCCACCTCATCACAGGCAGCTTGGTGCTTGCAGAAGGTGGGGTAGAAAGAAGAGGATCCTTTGTGGTTATAATCCTGGAAGACAAAGTTCAGGAAAGTCTGAGTCAGCCTTGCTCCCAATCTTGTCAAAGAGAGCAATGAGCAAGTGTGAAAGTTTCTAATATTTTATAAGATAAGGTAGAAATACCAGGAGAGGAAGAAAATTATTTATCTTACGGTATTTGTCTGATTTTACTTTTCTTTGCCTGGCATTCTTCATAGTTTCTCTCTTTCCTTCTTTAAATATTACTCTTCATTTGGAATTTATTTTAAGCCCTTCTTCCATCTCTGTATACACATACTGACAATATTCAACCTCATACCCTCCCATGGTTTCAATTATCATTTACATGTTAATGACTGCAAAAACTACAGTTTTATTGCTGTGTAACAATCCATTGCAAATTCACCTATTTATTTAAGGAAAAACACATTTATTATTTCATAGTTGCTGTGGGTCAGGAGTGTGGGCATGAACTGGTTGGCTTCTTGGTACCCAGCCCATGGTGCTGTTGGTAGGTGGTGGAATCGTCAAGAGGTGGGTCTTAATAGGTCCTTTGGGCATATTCTTGAAGTGAATCAAGGAGCTTTGTTGTCTTAATCTCTCTTTTGCACTTTGAACCAAGAGTTGATGGCCATCCTCTGACAAAAACACAGAATTTTCTGTGCCACCAAAGACCCAAAGCAACAGTGCCTGGTTTGGGCAACATCAAACTGTCTTCAATGCCTGGGATGTTGATATTTGTTGAAGTTTGGGGTCTTCTTCCAGGTTCACATAGTTGTTGGATGGTCCACTAAAGAATATTCTCATCTCCTAGAGGGTATCCTCAGGTCCTTGCAAAGTTATCCCTTCCATAGCAATTTTCACAAAATGGCAGCTTATTTCTTTAAGGCTTTCAGGAGAACCTTTTTTTTTTTTTTTTTTTTTTTTGGCAGTGATCCAGAACCCTTTCTCCTTTAAGGGTTCACTCAGGATGATCTATTTTGATTAACTCAGAGTAAACTACTGATTAATAATATACTCATAGAGGTGAAAGATCAGTGTATTTGCAAGTCCCTCCCAAACTTGAGGAGAAATGATTACCTAAGGCATGTCCTCTAAGACGTGGAAATTGTAGGGACCAACTTATAATTCACCTAATGGGCCAATCATCCCTTTCTTCTTCCTGATAATTATACAATTAATGCCTCTGAATGGCTCCATTTAGAGGCTCCATTGGCATCTCAAAATAAACATAACCAGACCTGAGTTGTCTTTCTCCACTTTACTGAATAGGTTCAGTAGAAGTTCATAAGGCCTTACCTTACCTGCCAGTTAAATTGAACCCCTCACAGAAAAGTAACCTCAAGTAGTTCATTTGGTCATAAGTAATTAATATCCATGGCACAAAAATAGAAGCACAACAGCCTTGATATCCTGACCAAAGGTGGTTGGACCAGGAATGTGCGCATATGCAGAGCTGAACCACATACAGGCAAGATGAGTGAGAAATCAGCTAGCTGCCAAGTGGGTTAGCACAAAGGCATAAAAATGATTTTCTTTTATACAACAATAGTAAGTTAACCTATTTAAAACTGCTCTTGGAGAAAAATAATATTTCCTCATGACCATGGAAATTGTCTTTTTGAAAATTATCTTATTCCAAAAATTAAGACTTTAATATTAAGATGCTATAATTGATGCAGGGTAAGAGAAAAAATAACTTTGAATGTTCTTAGATAGTCATATTAAAAACCATGTTAAATAAAAATCTAGATGAATCCTACCTCCATAAAAAATCAAATAAAAGAGCACTAAAATTTTTCTCTCATGAATTTTAAACCATTTTGTTTAGTTGCTTATTCCATATGCATGACCTGCTGAGGAAGATTTTTCCATAAGTTTTATGTTGGGCAGAAAATTATTTCTTTTTATGTTTTTAAAGTAGGTCTTTTTTTTTTTTTGGTTGAAATACAGTGTGTTTTTACCTCTGTTCTATTTTGTTTTTGCAAGTCATGGAAACACTAATATGGCAGCCTGCCTTTTGCAGGAATTGTCCTGGTGGGGGCCTGATCTTCCAGCCTCAGCTTGGGTCTGTCTGCTTGTGATGTACCAGCAGGCAGAGGAAACTTGGGACTTGCCTCTCTGTGTTGTTCCTCAAACTTCACTTAGCAGAAGCCCTGAAATTTCTATGTTGCCCATGCATCAGCACTCATATTTCGGACAAGGGTGTGGGAATTTTGGGGCTTCCATATGCTCAGGATGGTACTGAAGCTGCCTCTAAAGGACAGGGCCAGGCAAACGCAGGAGCAAGAAAAAGGTACTTCCAAGCCCAATGAAATCAGTGGACATTTGTTACATTTTACTCTGCTTTTCCAATGCTAGTCCCACATTCAAATCCTTCTGTTTTTCTGTTTCTTCCACAGTTTCTAAGAAGGATGCCAGCTCTGTAGGGAATGAACCCTCAGACAACACAGCAGTATAAATAGTCGGTGCTGAAGGCATGTCTCACTTTGCCTTGTGGGTTGTATTTCAGACATTCTATCTATATCAGAAATTCCCAAAATTTTGCTATTTTAAATGTAGTAGGAGTGACATAGTCTACAGGCAGCTGAGAATATCAGAGCACTGAGGAAATAATTGTCAAATAGAAATTAAAAGTCTGTATTCTACTATCCATTCTGACATTATCTAGTCATGTAATCATAGCTTTGGACAAGTCACAACCTAAAAGACCTTCATTTAATTAACAGTCAGATGGGCACTTTTAATAACTAGGCTCATCCAGCTTTATGAATTATTTTACAAAGAATTAAATGTATACCTAGTGAGTGAATGTGAGCTTGGGAATGTTAGTGTGCATTTACATCAAGATAACACTATTTTCTTCTCCATATATTCTGGAATTGGTACTTCATCCTAATTTTTTTAAATCACTGAGCCAAAATATTACCAAAGCTATATTTTCTACTACTATAGAGCAGGCTTTTACAAATCTATCTGAAACACAATACCTTTTCCTCCACTTTTTCTTGCAGTGCTGGGGATCAGACCCATACCCTTGTGCATACTAGGCAAGCCATATCTCAGCCCTTCATTAAAAATCTCAATGAAAACAAATATTGTAACTTTAAGGAAAGGAAGAGCTGCAACACTCTGATAATTTGGAAAGACTCCAGGGAAAAGATTTCCGGAGTAACAGGCAGATAGACAGAGGGGCCCTGACATTTCCCACCCTGAGGTCAATATGCAATTATAAAACAGCAGGATGTGGCTAGTTTGTTTTTAAAGTGGATTCTTATCCTCAAATCAAATTTTTCATGGAAGAGCAGAGTGCTAAGAGGTGGTATTCTTCTCCTGGGTAAGCTGAGCTGTGTGGCTGTCTAGCCTTAGTCACAGCAAAAACACAGGGCTCAGGGGGCATGTAACTTCTTAGAATTGCAGCTTAACTTATCATTAAGTTTATGACAATAAAATTCTTTTAGGGTAAGTTACAAATCATGTGTCATATGCAATACCATAATTTATAATAACTCAGATTATCACCCAGCATACATCTGGCAAGCACTATGTTCTGGCATTAAATTAAATTCCACAGATATTGCAACAGTAGCAAAACTGCAAGGTGCGGCCCCTGCCCAGGAACAACTGATTTTGCAGTAACTAACATCGATACAACATTGCTGCAAATAATTATTTTATGACTGCAGAAAGAATGTATGAATTAACCTAATTACGTGGGATCTAGGAAAAGTTATTTATTCTCTTTGCATCTATTATGCCATCTGATAAAAGGGTAATGATAATAATGCATGCTTTTACAGTAAGAGGCAAGATTAAATGAATTAAAACAGGAAAAGTGCTCGGTAAATGTTACCCTTTAAAATTAATTAGTATTGACAACATATTTACATACGTAAGACAAAAACTGAAATTTTATAATAAAATAAGAAATTACCCATCATAGTTAAGTAGAAAACAGATGAAATAGATTAAAATGGGATTTTGGGGGGGAGAGCAGGATAGATAAATCATAAAGACAGCACTGAGTAAGAGCAACTTTGGCATGGGCTGGCGTCCATGCTTGCATGGGGCCTGGAAGGATGGGAGGCAGCTGGGCAGATGATATAATAAGATGGCAAGCTGCCAATTATTGAAACTTCGTCCCTTTTCTATACACATGAGTATCTGTGAATTCCAAGCAAATTCAAAGGTGTTAGAGAATCTACATATAGAATAAAGAAAGAAACATTGTTCTGGACTAGTTATTGGAGGGAATGTCTTCACATTATTGGGAATGCACCTCATAAGCACAGTTACCTCATTTTCAGACTGCTTAACGTGGGAATTCTAACCACACCTTTCTCAACAGTTTGGAAACAAGGGAAATTATTATTGCCAAATAAAAAAATGAGTTTTAATAATACTAGATTGCATCCTAAAATTTGTCCAGATATCCTCAAAATATCTTAAAAGTGCTCAAATATAAGTAAAATAAAACATAATGTGTTAATCACATCATACGATATGTTTTGAGGTAATTGCATACCCAGCAAGGGGATCAACTCTGTAGATTCCGTTAGTCGTAAAGAAAATAGGATATGTGAAGTGAACAAAGGACTATGGCAAGATGATTATAATACTCTCGGGGTTACCATGAAGAATAAAAGGGTCTAAAGTATTAACATAAAAGACAAAAAGTATCATGACAATATATTACATATGTATTTACTCAAAATCTACTAGTTTTTGACTGTCATGATTAAGTCCAGAAAAAAATTTTGAAATAAACATATGCTCAGTCTCCTTGTCTAATTCAGACTGCATAATTAAGTGGATGAGGTCTTTGTAGAGTATCGAGGAAATTCAGAAAGCATACTCAGGGTCCCTGTGTCTATTAGGGCACAGAAAGAACAAAGGGTTCATTAGTGTAATATCTCTCCTGCTGTTCCCTGAGAAAATAGAAATGCCAGTTATCCCTGGACAAGGTGAGTGGACAACTCAGTTAACTTTGGGTTCTGGCTACTATGAACTCATACCAGCAAACAGGCTTCCCTGGACCAATCATACATCTTAATTCATAGCCAGAGAGATAGATAGGCACCATTGAACCAAGTCCTACGCTCTACTTCCTTCCCATGTGCGCGCACACACACACACACACACACACACACACACACACACCCCAAAGTAATTTCTTATTCTGGTGCATGGAAAAATAATTACAAGAGGTAAAGGGACTTCAAATTTGTTGCAAAAGAATGGGTATGTATTGAACTCCTGAACGAATTAACCTATGTCTCTCTAGTATTACCCAAGAAAAGAGAATGGATCTGCTGTTTTGGGCTCCGACAGAACAACTTTCAACATTAGAGCAGGGATTCGCTAGGCTGAAATGAAATATTCTGCCTATACATATACTCTCACCATGGGCAATTTCTATTTTGCAATGGTAAATCTAAGCCAATACTCTTATTGAACGTCTAATATATCCCAATGCTATAATTACACTGGAAAATTAAAGAGCAAACAAGAGAACAAAGGTGCACGCAGCCTGCTGTGCAGGTAGTTGCAGAGGAGTTGAGTCTGTCACATGGGAGGGCACCTTGAGAACATATGGCAGGGACCCTGGGCAAGTCTAGGCAGTCAAAGAAGGCTTCCCTGTAGATGCGAGTCTCAGCTGAAAGATGACAAGGCTCTAGCTGAGAGAAGGGGAAAGGGCAGGACTGATAATGTTTAGGCAGAGGGAGCACAGTGGACGAGAACCAGAGGGGGAGAGGTGCTGTTAGAAAATTCCACTTCTAGAAAGGTTTGTCTGTTTGATTACAAATCCATCTCCTGTGTGTTTGCTGTCTGCCTCTGGATACTGACCTATGTGGACATCATCAAATGTTTCATTTGCCCTCTGTCTTCTGTTTGGTTTGGTCAATAGGGAGGCAGCTTTGGCAGTTATCAGAGGGAAGGTGAAAAGTGAGTACAATCTATTAGTCTCTAGCCTCCTCCTCTTTCTGTGGCTGCCTGGCTGACTGCCAGAAGTCACTGCTTCCTTCAAGGTGGCACTCCCCACTTACTTCTGCCTTTCCTGGTTCTCGTATCACCTTCTCTTTCTCACTTCGTGCCTAAGGGACCCAGATCCAGGTCGCTCTATCAGTCCTTGGAGATACCCTACACCTGGCCACATCATTGTATGCAAATATTTTAATTTGAAGGTGCCCTCTGTTCCCTGGTAGGATATTGACAGATACAGTTATAGAATTAATTCTATTCATAATAGCTACCTGTTGATTTCCCAAAGCCAAACAAAAAGTCCAGTTATCTGACTCCTTTTCAACCAGGAGTGGCCATGTAACATAATTCAAGCCTAGGAGATGGAGTCAAATGTTGTAGAAGGGGTGGGAGATAGAAATGTTCTTAAAAATGAACAATTCCAGTTCGTTTGCCTGTTTCTTTAGCCCTTTAACTTTTTATTTTTCATGGACAATGGGCTCGATGTTCACATTTTGAATAGGAGAATGAAAGTCACATGCTAAGGATGGAGGAGCAGAAAGCTAAGGAATCTGAGAGCCTAAGGCGTTGAAGAGGTCATGGTGGTAGCCCTGCTCTTTGGCTTCCAGATTACTTGTTGCTTAATAAGAATAGATGGACAAGTCACTGTGGTTGGTTTCTGTCACATGCAGCCAATGCCTTCTAAATGATACTTAGGGTTTGTCTCCATTTCTACTTGTTTGATATTCTCTACTTCTATAACCTTCTTGACTTTTCTGCTCCAGTGTCTCACGTTTGGAACTCTGTCACATGGCTTCTCTAGCTTTTGACAGCACTTCCTTCCTACTTCCTATTTCCAGATTCCTAGATCTTATCCCTTTGCAGACTACTCACCTAGTGTAGTGGGTAACTGACCCAGGCCTGGATACAACATAAACTAAGGACATTGTCTATAAAATTAGTGCTTGGGAATGGGAGGGAATCTAATTAGCACCATTCACCCCTTCCTTTTGGATTGTAAAGAACTTTCCCTAGGACCTAACTAGGGAAGTGCAAACGCCCTGTGAAGGCTCTAGACCAGGATGGAGATTTAAAGGTCTTGTAAAAGCAGCCAGTCCCCTTATCTCACTCTGCTTCTGTAAACATGCTTCCGGCTTGAAAACCCTTACACACAATCACTTATCATTTTTTGAAACCATGTGCACAACTATGTATCGTTCTAGACTAGAAAATTTATGACACTAGATAGCCTATAAATGTTGTGGAGAACTGGTAAGGGGCGCTCAGAATCTGGAGTGCTGCTCTCCTCTGGGCCCGCCGGCATAAAATAAAGTTTGGTTTCTCCCATTCTTTGAGTGCCTTTTGCCACTTCTTGCCTGATTCCCACAACACTAGAAACTTGACCATTTTTCTTCACTCCAGGGTAATTTTTAGTAGTGCTACTTTGTGCTCAGCCCTCAGAAGTAGCTCCAAGAGTCTAGACTATGGGGAGAAAGTGGTACACAGCAAGTTAATATAGTAGGGTAATCTTTGGAGTTGGAATCCGAGCAGCTGGATTTCATTCTCTATTACTTTTTGCTTTGGGACCAGCAGTATATTAATCATCTCTCTTTGAGTCAGTCTGGAGTCAGAGCTTATTATTTAAGAAATATGATAAATTAGCTGCCCTTTGGACAAAGACTTGTTATGAGATTCAAAATCAAATAAAATATTTTTTCAATTCTGAAGAAACCACCCCCACAGTTTGCATAATAATATAGAGATTATTACTGGAATCTTGGAGAGACAAAGCTAGAACATTGGGCAAAAGCCAGGAGAACTGGGCAATTATGAGCCCAGAGAAGTCGCTTAACCTTCTGGTACTTCAGGGTTGCCAGTAGCTAGATAGTGATATTATTACATTGTCTACCTCACAGAGTCTCAGTATAGACCATCACAAGCAAGGCACTTGATTGTTTTGCCTTCTAGTTGAGGTCTTAGCTCTTTTTAAAATATGATGAACACAAAAAAATTAGTTCAGAAACTACCTGCCTATTATTGTAGAATAAAGGAATCTGGATCTGTCTTGCAATGTAGTTTATTTCCTCCTCTGGAGGTAGAAAAAAGAGCCTTTTGGCAGGTATTTCCTTTTGTCTGAATCTGGCTTTCTCTCCATTTCATTTGGTACTTTCTCTACCCTACCAAAGTCACAGGTAATTAACCTTCATTTACTAAGTCACTGAAGTCCTGTGCACTGTTCCCTTAAGAATTAATTTCAGAAATGAATCTCCATCTAACTTTTCCTGCAAATAAGCAGTGAATTCCTGCAAGTTGCCTACTGAGAGGACCTGATAGAAGAGGGTGTTGTTCACACATGCGTGCACACGCACACAGATACACACAATGTTTAGTGTACCAGGATGTGATTAACATAAAAAATGAGTGACATAGCAGTTTTAGAGCACAATTCCTGGATTTGAATCTCATCTCTGCAAGTTCTGGTTGTATGACCTTGGGAAAGGTATTTGAACTTCTTGTGCCTCAGTTTTTCTTTGAAAAAAATAGGAATATTGAAAGTACTCATAAGGTTGATGTAAGGATTAAATTACATTCTAGGCAAAATGCTTAGACTAGTACTTGACTCATGGTAAGATGACATGGGATCTTTCGCAGCAAACCAGGGGTTATAAACTCAGAGATCTAGGTAATGGTAGGTGAGGTGGGTCCTTTGGAGATTGGAGCAGCTAGAGACTACAGGCCCCATCCAGGCAGCAACTGCTACTCAACTCTACACCATCAATACTGAAGTGGGGATTTGATCCTGTGTTCCTGATGATTCCATTGTTTAAGAAAAATTACAAATTGGATTTAATTTGGAGTTTTAAATATTGGTAACTAAAAACTTTTAAACAAACAAAACATGACTGACTGTTGAATTCAGCCTATGGGTTTTTAGTTCACAAAATTAGCATCCAAGAAATTCATAGCAGATGGAAATCTATAACTCTGCCCTGTAATTTTATGTCCAGATCTGCACATGCTGGCTCCCCAACCTTGGAAAAGTCAGCTTGAGCAAGCATTGCATCTAGATCTTGAATGTGAATAAACTGTTTGAGGGAAGAGGAAAATGAGCACCTATGTACCGACACTTGACAAATATGATCTTATTACCTTCTCTGAATGATGTGTGGGCTGAAGTGGTCGTCCTGGTTTCCCAGGTGGGACAACTGAGACTCAGGGAGACCACGCAATTTTTCCAGGTTTACAAGACTATAGTTGGCAAAACTGGTTTACTTTTTCAGATCTGACACCAAAGACTTTATTCTTTTTGTTGTTGTTATTTTTGACTGACATATTGTAGTTACATATATTTATGAAGTTCAAAATGGTGTTAGGATTTTTAACACAATGTAGAAATTTTTAACACAATGTAGAATTTAATCTTTCTAGATTAAATCAAGTTAACACTTTTATCACCTCAAATGTCTAACATTTTTGTCAAAACCTTTGAAATTTGTTTTCCTAAAAAATTTACATGTATAGTATTCAGTTATTAGTTAAATTCATTATAGAATTCCCATATTATATAACAATTCCACTTCTGGGTACTTATCTGGAAGATTTTAAATCCGTTTGTTGAAGAGGTATCTGAACCCCTGTGTTCACTGCAGCAGTATTCACAATAGACAGCTGTCAATCAAGGTACAGAATCATCTGAGCAAATGTGGTCTACATACATAATGGAATGCTATTGGCCTTGAAAAGTATAAATTCTGTTTTTGGCAACAACATGGTGAACATTATGCTAAGTGAGGTGAGGCAAACATAGGAAGATAAACACTACATGTTCTCATTTGTAGACTCTAAAACAATTGGACTCACAGAAGCAGAAAGTACAAAGGTAGTTAACAGAGGCTGGGGTAGAAGGAAAGGAAAGATCATGGTAAAAAGGTTCAAAGTTATGAAAAATAAGCTTATTCTTTTTTTCCCCTTTTTTGAGATTGGTTGTGCAACAAAGCCCATATACTTGATCACTTTTTAAAACTACTTATCAATTATACTAAAGAAATGAAGATGTTAACCACTGATGTAATGGATAAATTCAAAAGGCTCAGGGGCTTAATTAACCAAATAGTACATTATTTCTCACTCATGTAATACCACAAATTATCTATCTGTTCAGAGGACTTCTTCCATTTAATAATTCAGGGGCATGCTCATTCTGTATTCTAACTCAGCCATCTTGTACATGTGGTTCCCAAAGAGAAGAATTGGGGAAAGAGCAAAAGAGTGTATTACACCAGAGGTATTTATGGTTGGGGCATGATACGCATCACTACCAATCACACACCATGTCTCCTGTCAGTTGCACAATCTCGCAGGGCAAGAAAGGAGACTCAGAAACATAATCTAGATGTGGCCTCAGACAGGAGGAAATAGGTTTTGTAAACAACTAGAAGTCTCTGCTTACAGAGGTTAGGATGTCAATATTCCTATCTGAAGAGTAGTACTTTTTAATCACCTAGATCAAGTGCATTCTTCCTTGGGGAGTCTTTGAAATTAGATAATAGGATGTTCAGCTTATTTTGTCCATGAGATAATGATGAAATCTCACAAATAGCTATTTTCTCAAGAACATGTTTGGCTTCATCTGTATTAACATGTTACAGAGGCCATTTCTTTCTGATAGTTTATACCCTTAAAAAGTTACAATGTGGACATTCCTTTAAATCCTATAATCCATCATCAACAATAGTATTAAGTAGTAACTCCCACACTTAAATTGAATTTTAGTGCTCTCCATTAACGGTCCACAAGAGAGAAATGACAAATAATTTCATGGCTCAAGAGCAGCAGATAGATGAGTTCAGCAAAAAGAGGGTCTGGTATCAGCAGGGGCTGAACACAATGTGTAGCCTTCAGATTAAGGGCATTTGCTTCCCATCTTTCTAATTGCACAATTTAGGATCACCAAGGGTCATTAGCACATCTTCTTCACACAAACATGTAGCCATATTCCTGGGTTAAGAAGTCTTCTTCTTGCTATTATTTTTGGTTTGTTTGTTTTACAACCGAAAGAAGGGACCAGAACTTTGGAAGCTGAAATTCTTTGTTGCAAGCTATGAACTAATTTCTCCCTTCTCATTTAAAAGGTAGATGTTCCAGGGTACCTAATTTTTTCCTTCCCTTGAGATTTCACTTTCCTTTTAAACTCTTCAAAGAAGGACAGCCCATTAGCCTCAGTTTATTCAGTTTATTGGAAAGATGTGTAAATGCACCAGGGGTTTGGCTTCCTCACACAATGTCTTTTTAATGCATGGAACACCCCGCTAGGACACTGCACTCAGTCCTCAGCACAGTTGCCTCTGCATTAGCCACAGTAGGGAAGGAGGGCAATCTTATATAACCTCTATCGAGGAGCTTCTGCAGAAAGGACAGATTGATAGCACTTGTCTCTTGGAACAAACATCTACTCAAAGTACAGGGACATCTCCTCCTTAGCTTGTTGTCCCTTGATCAAATATTCTGGTCACCATATGTGAGAAGGAAATCTAAGACACAGGAAAATCTTGTGCCATATTTCTTTTTAGCAATTGTAAGTAAAGCAGCTTCTTTTCTGCTGTCCCTGTGAATCTCATAAGAAGCTATTGCCCGCATCATTTTAAGCCTCTAGAGAGGCTACAATTTCACCAGGGACCTCAGAGGTCTGCACCACCAATGTTCTACTTCCTTCAGTGGAAAATCAGGTCACCTCCTCTGGAGTACACCATACCATCAGAGAAAGCTTCAGGACTGCGTTGCTCTGCTGCTCCACTCACCCTGGAAAGACCCAGGCTCTAATTAGGGATATGAGATAACATAGCTTGGAGAACCCAAGAAACGGTGTCTTCTCAACCCCTTCAGAGAACTTATGCAGGCTCTAATCATCTGTTCCACCAGGAACTACATCCATAACTCACTCGTAGGAACTACTAGGTCACCAGTGTTGCTTGTACAATACTTACTCCATGCCAGGCTCTGTTCTAAGCTTTGTAGAAACATCATAAAACAAAAAATCTTCCACAATAATCATTTTTTACATTAAATTCACCTGTTAATTTATCATGCATTTATTCCTTTATTCATTCTCTTAACAAACCAATATGGTTTGATGCAGTTGCTATAACACTCATTATGCCCGATCTCAGCAGAAGTCTATCAGGTACATCTGCTAGGTGAGAGGCACTGCAATTTCAGCTGGAGACTCAGATAGGTAAAGAGATCATTGGTGTATCTGTCACAATAAAGTAGTGGTGCAACAACTAATAAGAGATTTTTTAGATAATACCCACCCTCTTCATTAATAGATTAAAAAACTTCTCCTAAATTTTCATCAAAACACATGAAATTGTTGATCTAGACATCTGTTCATTTCATCCATCTTTTCATTGAAATAATTGTCTTTATTTGTCATCTCCTTTTATTTTCTCCTAAAAATCATATGGTTTGTGCTATCCTAGATTTCAAGTCCATCATACCATCAAAAGATATGCCCATTTTGCTGATACCAACTGGTATTATTTAGTACTATTTTCTTCAACCCGTCAGAGGGATTAGTGACTTGAATGGTTATTCTCCCATTCTCCTAGAATTGGGTCATTTTTCTTTTTATTATTGCAAAACGTTGCAAACGTTCTTTATATATTTGAGATATAAGTCCATCATATATATATTATATATATATATAATTCACAAATATTTTCTGCCATTCTTTTTTCTCTCATTCTTTAAGCAGTTCTTTCTTTCTCTTTCTTGGAGATAGTCTTTGAAACATGTTACTTTTGACAAGGTCCAAGTTTCTATTTTTTGTCATTTCTACTCTTGTGTTATATCTAAGAAATGTTTGATTAACTTTAGATCAATATTTTTACCCTATGTTTGTTTTGAAGAGTTTTATAGTTTTATATAATTTTGAGTTATTTTGCATTATTTTCATGTATGATATGAAAAAGGGTTCAAAACATCTTTCTTTCAAATGGGTATGTCCACCTATTCCATCACAATTTGTTCACAATAATTTTTCTTTATTCAATTGAATAATCTTGGTACTTTTGTTGAAAATCAAATTAGTGTAAATATAAGGAATTGTTTATGAATTACCTATTCTATACCATTGCTCTATATATCTATCTTTATAACAGTATCACATTGCCTTAAGTACTGTAGTTTTGTAATAAATTTTGAAATCATGAAGAGTTCTAGTTTGTTTAGTTCACAATAACAACCTACTGGGTGGCCCATAAATAACAAAATTTTTTTTCACAGTGTTGGAGACTTGGAAGTCCAAGGTACCAGCAGATTCAGTGCCTAGTAAGGGCTAAATGTTATTTAGATGACTGTCTTATCACCACATCTTCTCATGGTGGAAGAGGTGGAGAAATATTTGAAGTCTCTTATGAGGACATTAATTTCCATTTATGAAGACTCTGTGTTATAATCTGCAGTGACCTGCACAACTATTAATTCAGGTAACCAGACTGGGCTGTGAGGCAATGAAGAAAAGACAAACAGACACACAAATAGAGAAAAAGCTGGACTCAGCAGTTCACTAATAACACTCATAGGGAGATAGTGATCATAAACAAGCTTGGCATGTTTATTATATAGGTTTTAACATCAAAAGGATTTATCATGAGAAAATTTCTTCAAGATAAACAGAACCAAAGATGAGTTAAGACTATCAGCTTGTGCCCATAATTCTCTACCCCTGGGTAACTGGTGTTTAATCCCAAGGTTAAGAACTGATAAATCTGTGGCTGGCATGGAATTTCTCTTTGAACAAGGCATCACCACAGCAGTTGGGCAGTCTCAAATCTATGCCTTTGTGCTGAGAGTTCCCAGGAGGGACATCACTTCTATTGCCAGACAGCTCAAGGACCATAATTCATTCATTGCTCCCAAGAATAAGTAAATCATCCTTTGAAGCTCTTATCTCCTAATATCATCACCTCATTGGTTAGGATTTCAAAGTATGAATTGAAGGATGAGCACATAAATAGTCCATTGCAGAAAGTATCAATCCTTCAATTGTTTTCTTCATTTTCAAAATTATTTGGGGTATTCTTTGTACCTTGCATTGCCAGTGAGTATTAGGATCAATCTGTCTCTTTAACAAATAGTTTGGGACTAATGGATGTTTATATGCGAAAGAATGGAAATGGTCCCCTACCTCAAATCTCACACAACTATTAACTCAAACAATTAACCTAAATATAAGAATTAAAATTATAAAAGCCAGAGAAGAAAACATAGGGATAATTATTCATGACATTGTACTTGGCAATGGTTTCAATAGCAATGGTTTCAATAGCAATGGTTTCTGAGGGATGACATCAAAAGCACAAGTTACAAAAGAAGTGCCCTTCAACAGATGAATGGATAAAGAAAATGTGGTATATATACACAATAGAACACTATGTAGCCACAGAGAGAAATGAATTATGGCATTTTCTGGTAATTGATGGAACTTGAGTCTATTGTGCTAAGTGAAATAAGCCAATCCCAAATAACCAAAGGCCAAATGTTCTCTCTGACATGCAGATGCTAACTCACAATAAAGGGATCAGTAGGGAAGAATAGTAGTCCATTGGATTAGACAAAGGGGAATGAATGGAAGGGAGGGGGAATGAGAATAGGAAAGACAATAGAATGAATTGGACATTACTTTCCGATGTGCATATATGATTGCATGAGCAGTGTCATTCTATATCACATACAACTAGAAGAGTGAGAAGTCATAATCCATATATGTATCATGTGGCAAAATACTTTCTACTCTCACGTATAACTAATAAGAGCAAATAAAAAGTAAAAATACAATGATACGTAAAGTGAACTTAAATTTAAAACTTCTGTATAGCAAAAGACATTAATCAAGAGAACGAAATAACAATCCACAGAATGGTATAAAATATTTACAAATCACATAGGACAAAGGCCTACTATCCATAATACATAAAGAACTCTTTACAACACAACAGTGAAGCCCAAATAAAAAAATGAGTAACAAATCTGAATAAACATTTCCCTCAAAGAAGACATAAAAATGGTCAATAAACACCTGAAAAGATGTTCAACATCATTAGCCATTAGGGAAATAAAATAAAACCAAAATAACACTTCACACCCAGTAGATTAAAACCAACACCACCACCACCACAACAACAACAAAATAAAAACCACACAAAACTCAGAAAAGAACAGGAGATGGCAAGGTTGTAGAGAGATGAGAACCTTCATCCATCGCCAGTAGGAAAGTAAAAAGGTAGAGTTGCTTTGGAAAACATTTTTGTGGTTCCTCAAAAAGTTGAAGATAGAACTGCCATAAAACCTAGTAAATCCAAAATTTGTTATATCACAAATAATTGAAATCAGATAATGAAGCAAAGATTTATATAAGAATATTCACAGTAACATAATTCATGATAGCCAAAGAATAGAAAAATTCTTTGTCCATCAGTGAATGAGTGGATAAACAAATTGTGCTATATACGTATAATGGAATACTCTTCAGTCATAAAAAGGAATGAAATTCTAAAACAAGAATGTTTACTTTTACCACTTTTATTCAACTTAGTTCCACAAGTCTTAGAGCTATGAAATAAAGACAAAGGAATAAAAGCCACCTAAATTGAAAAATAGAAAATTAAATTATTCTGATGGTAGATGATATGATCTTATATATGAAAACCCTAAAGAGTTCTCCTAAAATACTGTTGTAACTAATACATGAATTCAATAAAGGTGCAGGATCCAAAATCAACACACACACACACACACACACACACACACACACACAAATTAGTAGCATTTGTATATAGCAAAAATGGACAAGCTCAATAAGAAATTAGAAAGAAATACTACTCATGACAGCTACCAAAAATACCTGGGAATGAATTTAACCAAGGAAGTAAATGATTTCTGCAATGAAAACTATAAAATGCTGATGAAAAAATACTATGGAGGACACAAAAATTGCAAAGGCATTTCATGTTCATGGGTTGCAAGAATTGATATTGTTAAAATGTCATGCTGTTCTAAGTAATGTATAGGAATCAATGCAATCCCCACCAAAACACCAATGATACTCTTCACCTAAATAGAAAATAATCAAAAAATTTCATATGGGACCACAAAAGACCCAGCATAGTCAAGGTGATCCTGAGGCAAGAGAACAAGCTGGAGGTATCACAATACTTGACTTCATAATATCTTGCAAAGCTACAGTATCAAAACAGTGTGCTCCTGGCATAAAAACAAACACAGAGACCAGTGGAATAGAGGAGAAAAATCCAGAAATTCATCCACATGTTTACATCCAACTGATTTTCAACAAAGAGCATATATTGAGGAAAGGACAGTCTCTTCAATAAATGGTGCTGAGAAAATTATGTTCATAAGCAGAAGGAAACTAGACCCCTGTCTGTCACCATACCCCAAAATCAGTTCAAGATGGATAAAATACTAGATGTAAGTCATGAAACTGTAAAACTACTAGAAAAAGGGCTGGGGATATAGCTCAGTTAGTAAAGTGCTTGCTTTGCAAGCATAAGTCCCTGGATTCAACCCCCAGCACTGAGAAAAACAAAAACAAAACAAAACAAAACAAAAAAAAAAAACAAAAAACAAAACTACTAGACATTGGTGACATTGGTACAGGTTAAGATTTTTATTTTTTAGTTGAGACCCTAAATCACAGAAAACAAAAGCAGATTAGACAAAGAAGGTTGTAAAGAATTAAGAAGCTTCTATACAAAGAACGAAACAATAGATTGAAGCATCACCTACAGAAGGGAATAAAATTTTTGCAACTATACACCTGACAAGGTATTAAGATTCAGAATATGTAAGAAATGCAAAATTCTCAACGGCAAAACAAAACAAAGCAAAACAAACAAAAAAGGCAAAAACAATAAATTCAATTGGAAAATGGGAATAAAATGAAAACTCTCTTAAAAGAAGATATGCAGAGGACTAAGTTTATGAAAAAATATTCAACACCCCTAATCAAGGAAACGAAAATCAAAACCACAATGAGCCAGGCACGGTGGCACATGGCTGAAATCCCAGAGGTTCAGGAGGCTGAAGCAGAAGGATAGCAAGTTCAAAGACAGCATCAGCAAATTAGCAAGATCCTAAGCAACTTAGGAAGACCCTGTCTCAAAATAAAAAATAAAAAGAGCCAGGGATACCACAATGAGATATCCTCTCATCTCAGTTAGAAAGGCTGTCATCAAAAGACACACACAAAAACAAAACCCCACCAAAAGCAAACAAATATCATTGAAGATGTGTAGAAAGGGGAACTGGTGCTCACTGTTCATGGGAATGTAAATTTGTACAGTCATTGTGGAAAACAGTGCAGGGGTTCCTCTAGAAACTAAAAATAGAACTACTCTATGATCCCTCAACCCCACCACTTAGTAATGAAATGCATGAAAGGTACTCAAACCATTACATCAAAGAGATACTTAGATGTCCTTCATGTTCATTGAAGCTCTATTTCACAATAGCTCAGATATGGATCTACCAAGATACCCCTCAATGGATGAATACGCAGCTCCCTAAATTGGTACATGTATACTCTGGAATATTATTCAACCATAAAAAATGATAAAATTCTGTCATCTGTGATAACATAGATACAATTGAAGGACATTAAGTTATATTAAATGAGCCAGACACAGAAATACAAATAATACATGTTCCTATTCATTGTAAAAAGATGATTGCAGGGCTGGGGATGTAGTTCAGTTTGTAGAGTGCTTGCCTGAAAGCACAAGGTCCTGGGTTCAATCCCAGCACCACCAAAAAAAAATTTCTTGGCCTGGGGTTGTGGCTCAGTGGTAGAGCCCTTGCCTAGCATGTATGAGGCACTGGGTTCGATTCTCAGCACCACATATAAATAAATGAATAAAGGTCTATCAACATCTAAAAAATACATATATATATATAAAAAGATGGCTGCATAGATGTACAGAGTAGAATAGTGGTCCTGACAGGCTTGGAAGGGCAGAGAGGAGGGAGAAAGAGAGAGGCTGGGTGACTGGTACCAAAATTTATAGTTAGATAGAAGAATTAGTTCTATTGTCCTATGGCATGGTAGAATAACTATGGTCCATAATGATTTATTATGTATTTCAAAGTAATTAGAGGAGAAAATTTTGAAGTTTCCTAACACATATAAATAATAATATTTAAGGAGATGAAAATGCTAATTACCCTGCTTTGAGCATTACACATGTATATATATATTGAATTGTAATACTGTACCCTATAAATAAATACAAATAATGTATGTCAATTAACACAAATGAATGAAGTTCTGAATAGATGCTAGAACATGAATGAATTTTTAAGCTATGATGCTAAGGACAAGAAGCCAAACACAAAAGTCCACATACTGTATGATTCCAGTTATATGACATATTATTAGGTAAATCCATAGAAATGGAATGTAGATTCTGGGTGCAGGGGAGAGGGAGAATTAGGGACATACTTCTTAATGGATATGGAGTTTTCTGTGAGGGTAATGAAATGCTTTACAGCTAGATAGAGCTAGTTATTTGCACAACATTGCAAGCCTACTCCCTTACTTTAAAGTGGTAAATTTAATATCATGCGAACTTTATCTCAATTTAAAAAGCAGTGTGTGTGTTCACTGTCCCATGTTAGTGGCCATTCTGCTGACAGGTGACCAGAGCTCCTGGCACTCACACTTGGTATTCCCTCGCTTTGCCCTGACAGCTCACCACCAGCCCACGGGGAATGCACCTCTCCTTTCTACACTTACCCACTTTGGCGTCACCTTCAGACTGTGGCATGCTAGGGGCAAGGCAGTCGCACAGTTCCATTGACTGCTAATGAAGTGCACACAAATAAGCAGCCAAAAATAACCAGGGTAGGTGGAATGTTTCTAAATAGAAATGCGATAACACTTGTGAGTGGGCATGCAGCGGAACATGGCAAAGCCCCAGAAAGAGAGCATATGGGTGGCTCAGCCACAGCTGCTGCCACTGGGGGGTGGGGACTTGCTGACTATGGTAAAGATCAGGAGCAGTTAGGATCTATTTGAGGAGAGTGTTTCAAGGGCATAGAGATTGTAATAGTCACTTCACACCTAAAGTTCAGCAGAGGGGTTATAACATAATGTCCGGTGACAGCGTGGAAATTGAAAGCTGGTTAAGTGCATGGCTTTTGGGTGAGAGCACATTAGAGCTGTAGAATTCAGAAGACAGAGCTGGGCACACGGCTAAGGTAATGACTGATAACACTTTGGAATCTGAAAGAAATTAAGAAAGAAGTTTACATGATAGAGCAATTATTGCAGTTTTTCCTGAACCTAATGGAGCAGAGAACCTCATGTAGTCACTTTCCAGCAATCTTCATTTTGCCAGGCTCATCCTTTTCTGCAAAATTTCAGGGGAACTTCTCTGGCATCATGCAGAGGAAGGAGGCCTATGCCTGTCCTCTGCCCTCCTCTAGCATTTGTGGAACTGTAACTCATCACATCTGTTCTTTGGTCATCTTTTTAAATTATCACCTCCATGGATTCTGGGATTCACTTAAAATCACACCAGCCTGAAGAGTGTGATATTATTTGAACATTTGCTAACACTGTATTCTAGGGTTGTCAGTTGCCTTATTCTGGAATTCACTCCTGTCATGGTAAGTTGGCTCAATTCAGAGATGCCTACTTTTTAAATTTAAGCTGAACAAACACATAATGTTTACTTGATGCCAGGCACTGGGTTAAATGCTTCAAAATTATGAAGTCATATTAATACATGAATAATAAAATTATTTCATTTATCTTTATCTCTCACTAACATCAGAGACTTTAGGAATTAGCATGATGAATATTAAATATGGGTTCTCATAAATGAAATTAATGATATTCAAACTGTGCAGCATGACTGGAAAATGGTACAGAAAAATCTCACTTTTGGTTGAGCATGGAATCAGCTTTGTAACCTATTCTCCAAAGGATAACACTTGAGATCTGATCTTTAAATTGCCTAACCATTGTCCAGTATAGTATGAGCGGTAGTTTGAAGTTTCTGATATGTGATAACTACTCTAATGACAGAAGATTCCTGTCTTTATAATACCACTCTATGGACTTTAAATGAGATTTCTATACAGGATTGGTCGAATGACCTTTAAGGACAGAGGCTGGAATTCATCACATTTACAGTAGATAATGTATGGATTGTTGTATGCTTACTTGATAACAAATATTTATTTAATAAATGTCCAATTATGGGGACGAATTAGATCTGAGACTTGGCTTTCATCATAATCTTGTAAAATTGCAGAGCTAGAACTAATCTTCCCGTCTCAAACTTTGGTGGCTACTTTCATATACCAGAAAAAAAGTGAGTTTTACATGACCAAACTAGCCAGTGTGCAACGTCATGCTGCCTGGTCTGAACTTGGCCTATAGCAAGAGTGGCCCTCACATCAGCTATGGCTGCATTCAGTCCCCACAGTGTGAGATAACTTGGGGCCCTAGGCCTCACAGAATTATAACATTGCTGTCTTAGACACATGGTAAGTGATTCCTTTGTTCTCCAAGGGAAGGTGGGGCCTTCATCGCAGAACTTTTCTCTTATTCTTCCTTACTACAGTGATAGGATTCAAGTTGCAATGCTTGCTGCTTTCTTAGGATTCAGACACATCCATCATTTCTCCTCTAACAGCATCTGCTTTGCTATGGCCTGAGCAACGTCTGTGAGTACTCCATCCCCATCCTACAAGTGATAGGCAGACTCTAAGTTGTTGCCATAATCCCTGTCTCCTGGTAATCACGTCCTTGTGGAGTCTTCCCACCTTGTACCAAGGTTGTTCTGTGAAAATAATAGCACACAACAGAACAAATGGTATGTCTTTTCCAAGATTGGGTCAAAAAAGACATGTTCACTTCCATCCTGCTTGGTTTCCATCTCACTTCTGTGGCTGGGCCATGCAACCCAAGGAAAATAAATTGCCTATAACCAAGTGTAGGACGTCCTTGGCTCCGGGGAAAAGACTGTGTAGTGTCACACGAAAAAAATAAATAAGTGACTTCTTGTCCCAGAGATCCTGATATTGAGGGACCACCTTGGGGATTGAACATTTACCCAGACAGGCTGAGAGTTCCAGACACCTGACTGGCATTCTATGCATCTTTCCCTTTCACCTAGAACAGAGAGATGGCTGTCATGGTGATGTTTCAGCAAATTCGTGAATTCACGAGACTGCTAATTATACTACTGGCCGTGAATAGGCTAAAGCACTTTCAGTTTTATGGCGAGGTCAGGGTAGAAGTATTGGAATTAGGGACAGGGATGATTACATAATGGGGAGTTTCTGAACGTTGTGGGTTCCAGGCCTGGCTGGGGTCCCTTACTGTGTGACTTTGAGAAAGCCACATTCTCTCTCTCTCTCTTAGCTTTATTGTCTATACTATATATGTAATAATCTATGCCCCACATGTTCAATAGAGTTTTTGAGAGAATAAAATGAGTGCGAATGTTTGGTGAACTAAAATGCTATATAACTATGAAAGATTTTCATTGTTTGCCATACCAATTCAAAAAATAAAAAAAATTGTAAATTTACAAATTAGAAAGTCATTGTGTGCTAAAAATATTGTTCCAAACCTAATTAAATTAGAACAATGGTTCATTTGTCAATTTGTATGCTAAGTATCCAAATAGTAATGCTTGGAATGTAACTAATGAACAGGAATAGACCAAAATAATAGGTTTGTTATGGAGCAAAAGCAACTACCTATATATTAGCCAAGTCTTAATAATAATCTTATTCAGAATTCATTTTTAGAAAGACTGGAAATTAGTGCCTTCTTAACACCTGGCTTGCTTTAAGTGCCTTATAAACGGTGTTAAAATGTATATGAACTTGTTATTTGCATTGCACTTCACACTTTTCACAATGTTTTAAATGCATTTTCTCATTATCATAAAATACTTTGAGGCCAACTAGAATATTATTATCTCAGTGTAGATATAAATGAAGAAAGTGAGTTGCAGAAAGTATGAATGTCATTTCAAGGTCATACAACTATTATGCACTAGTGGTACAGCTAGGACTCACTTGAGGATTGCTCACTTTAATTCCATGTACTTCCTATTACACCACAGATGTTGTGAACTGTGTGGAAGGGCCATCTTGATTTTTCAGCTTCTGTTCCCACACTGGACCTTCAAGCATGCGAACAATCATCCTTCTCAGCAAACCAGCTCACGTCACCACTTCATTTTTGCATGAGGGCTAAATCTACTAAGGTCCCATTGCCTCTGTTGGAATTGGGATATTCTTGTAAATCACACTTCCCCCCACCCCGATTTAAGAAGTGGAACTTTCTAGCATGCCTGATGTTGTTATGTTCTGGTGTTCTGTGGACTCTTGTGTGGAAAAACCATTTATAAAGGAACTCTAAGGATCATGGGCCCCCAATTTGTCCTAGAGATAATGTAGGACTTAAAGTAGGACAGGGCAAAAGTGACTCTGCACATTCAAAGCAGACCACAGGGTAGCAAGGAGACTTTAATTCCTGCCATTTATCTCCCTGTGGGACTTGTAATCAAAACAGATTAATTTCCTTTTTCTACCTTCCTTTCTTTGTTTATTCATATTTTTATGGATTTGGCATATTTTCACTATATTTTTTTTTAGCAGCCTCTCTTTTACCTCTTCCCTTATAGAAGCTGAGATTCGCTTATGAAAAGGGGCACACCTGCTTGTCAGACCTTTGTGTCGGACCCACGGAATCAATCAATGGCTGCCTGAACTGACCTGCTGGGTTGGGAGGGTACTGGTGTGTGAACCTGCACTGATCCGCCTCACCCCTTCCCTGGAGAGGTTTCCATCATCCTGACTGTGAGCGTAATAGGGAAATAACTGCGTGAGCCCTCTTCTTCCCCATTTTCTTTTACTGCTATTTAAAATAGAAAAGAAATATAGCTTCAGTGATTCTATTTACTCCACACAATAGAGATAAGCCCATGGGCGGCACTGCAGATTTCTTCAGGGAATACAATGTCTGAGAGCAGAAGGTGCTGCTGGAAGCATTTGTTTCTGGCAAATAGTTTTTCATTTGCTGGGGGCTGGAAAGCAATGCGAATAATTGAATATATTCATACGAGTGCTGTTTTGAAACAAAAGCAAAATCAGGGGGTTTAAGGATCAGGCCTCTGAAACGGTGGCTTTTATTCTGGGATAGACAGAAGATTCAGGAGACACTAGGTAGGTGACCTCCCGGCCACACCCCTCTGTGCATAGATCAGCAGTCCCAAACTTAAATCAGAACCTCTGACTGAAGAGAAAGGAAGACTCTTGTGCATTGTTAGTACAGCCCTTATGGAAAACTTTGAGGCAGTTTCTCACAAACTAAAAATAAAATGCCCGTATGATTCCCCAATCCCACTGTTAGGCATATATCAGTACATCGAAGAGACATCTCCACTCATGTTTATTGCAACACTCTTTGCAATAGCAGAGATACAGAATCAACCTAGGGGTCCACTGAAGGATCAACATAGAAAGAAAATGTGTTCTTACAGAGTGGAATACTATACAGCCACAAAAATAATGAAATCTTATCATTTGTAGCAACATGGATAATCCTGGAAGATGTATGATAAGTGAGATAAGAGACACAAAAAGACAAATGATTTCTTACTCATATTCGGAAGCTAAAAAAGTTGATCTTAGATGTAGACAGGATAATAGTGGTTACCAGAGGTAAGAAAGGGTGTGGTGAAGTGGGACATGGAGGTTTGGTTAATGAATAAAAAAATCATAGTAGATAGGAGGATTGTGTTTCGGTATTCTGTAGCACATTAGGATAACTACAGTTAAAAATGTGTTCTATATTTCAAAATAGCTAGAGAAGGGGTTTGAAATGTTCCCAACAAAAAGAAATGATAAATATTTGAGGTGATGATTATGCTAATTGTCCTGATTTGATTATTATGCATTATATATCTATTGAACTATTATCCTGTACTCCATAAATATGCACAATTAAGCTCAAGTTAAAAATAAAAATAATTTAGAAAAATGAACTTCTGAGATAGCATCTATTAATAAATCAGTTATTTGCAGTAACTTTCCAGAGAAACAATACTGCAAAGGATAGTTAACTGGTTTGAACATGTCATAAAAGCCCATTTTAGCCCACATGCTCCTAAACATTAATGTTAAAAATTTTAGCAGATTACAAAGTCTCCAAAGGAAAATAACTTCATCATCTAAATCGGAAAATCCTTGCTTCTCCAATAAAAGACTATATACATATAAATCACAGGGTGTAGATGAAACAGTGAATATCGAGAAAACCATAATCATGAGAAATTTTAAGGACAAGAAGTGCTTTGCAAGTTTTGTATCCAAATTCAGTATGTTCCAATAAATGCTTATTGACTACATGTTATGTAAGTTGGCTTCAGCCTGGCTTGCCTTTTCCACGATCCCTGTTTAGACATCAACTCAGGCTGGTTTCATTTGGATTCCCAACACAGGCATCAGACTACATCTTGACAGAGATGTGGATGTTAGGTTGGTAGTGCATGTTGTAGCACATTTTCTGCTACCATAATGGCATACACCAGAAGTTTATTTCCTTATAGTGATGGAGGCTGGGCAGTCCAAGAGCATGCTACCAACATCCAACAAAGGTCTTTGTGCTGTGTCATCTTGTGATGGAGGCATGGAAGGGCAAGACAGCATGTGCATGAAAGCAAAGAGACTCAATCACTTTTAATACAATCTGCTCCCAGCAAAAATGACATTCATTCATTCTTTAGGACTCTCCCCACACATTAGGCTCCATGGGGAGTGGTGACTTGGATCATGGTGTCTGATTGCTGCACTTGCTCTGGCAACTTTCTGTGCAAAAGTGCAGGACAAGATTGCCCAGTTGCTAGGGCAGTGCCCTGCCTGAGGAAACTGTGCAAAGGGACTGATCTATATCAGTCTTGACCTTGAACTCAGACACCAGCTACTGGGGATAAAGAATTCTGGGCATAATAAGATAACCACAATGTCTCTCAAGTGCCACAACCTTCAAGTCTGTCTGCTTTGCAGAAATTTTCCCACAAATAACCTTTTGATGATGAAACCTATATAATAAACGTGCTATGTTAGCTCTGGGTCACTGTTCCTCCATCAGAGGATTGAGTCCCACTTAATCCCAGCTCTCTCTCTATAAGTGTTTGTTTGTCTTTCTTAATTTCCCATCACCCCTCACCAGTTTCTAAGGTTTAGCCACACAGGTTGCTGCAAATCCCACCTCTTAATGCTGTTACAATGGCGGTTATGTTTCAGTATGAGTCCATAGCAGGGCAGATGGACTTTTTGGCTCTTTTTGGAAACTTACCAGCCTTTTGTTGATGACCTAGGTGATTCTTCGACCTCTGGCTTGCTGGGACAAGAAAGAACTTCATAAAGGGGCCTCATCCTTTCCACTTGGGACCATGATCATTCTTCCCTTGCCTTATGAGCAATTCATTTACCTCTAGTGGGACGTATGGCTCGGTCATAGAAATGTGGTCTACACTCTTAGTGTTCTATTTAGTGATGTGAAGGAGATTCATCAGTGTTTGATTTAGTTGTCACAATTCAAGTGTGAGCCTCCTTCATTGCTCTTCTAGTGTAAGGTAAGTGTCAGGGCTATGTTCCTTATTCTGCAAAAGCCCAGTGCAGGTAGGCATCTCTTCTGTTTCAAAGTTACTGACCCCAGCCATAGATTTCAATAAAAATCATAGACATACCTAACTCCTTGCTTTTAGCCAGAAGAAAATTTCTAATTACAGCTCGCTCACAGGTGATTAACCTGTCCATGGCCCAAGAAATGATCAACCCAGCACCATCCAATTTCTGTACTTTTTGAGGATGATTTATGTGTTCTCCCACCAATTTCAGAGTGTTTAAAGTGCTCTTTATCTTCAAAAAGCAGACAATTTTAATCAGGAGAGATGAAGGCAATATTTTTTTTAAAAGAATGATTTTGTAATACTCAGGCAAGGAGTTGGTAAGAAACATAACCATGGCCAACATGCTGCTCTGTGGCCAAGCACAGGCCTCCTGGCTATGCCTTTCCTGGGGCTGTGGAGTGTGGAGACAGTGCTCAGTTGACTTCATAAAACACTACAAATAACTTGTTTGAGCCTGTGTTACTGTATTTCACTGCATAGTCATCACAGATTTTATGCCAATTTTTTTGGGGGGCAAAAAAAGATGGAGTGCAATCATGTGTGAAGAGTTTTGAAAAAAATTGTTCTGGTATGACTTAAGCAATGATGTGGTGAAATATAGTAGTCAACTTTCTATCACTATAAGAAGAGGTCCATGATTGGTTGGCCATGTTGCTTTGGACCTATGGCAAGGCGACACACCATGGCAGGAGCACATGGTGGTACAAAACCTAATTCATGGCCAGGAATCCAGAAAGAGAACAGAAAGGGCTGGGTTGGGAGGGGGGTCTACCTTTCCTTCAAGGATACTCCCTAATGACCTAGAGGTCTCCCACTAGGCCTCACCCATTGAAGATTTCGCCACCTCTCCCAGTGGGGACCAGCCCTTTAACACATGCACCTTGAGGAATATTCAAGATCTAAACTAGAGCAGAGTCGTAGTGAATCTGTGTGCTTGGTGCTGCACGACAGTAGGTATCTATTTCCTTCCCAATATGTCAAAACTCCCTAATAATCTTATGACGATGAGTGAAAATAAATGTGAATATGCTTTAAAAAGTTAGAGCTGAGATGTAAAAGTGTTGTTTGCACTTATATCTAGTCCTATATTACAGCCTCAATGAAATCCACAGCTATATTCCTTTTTCTATATCACTTGCTATATGTGGCTCTGTGTCTAAATGCAGACATAAACATATTCATAACGATGGCTGTGACTCTGGTTATAAATGTGCTGTTAGCTTTTTTTCTCCCAGTACAGATGACTATGTGTCTTAAACCCCTCCAGTGAGCTATGTTTTGCTTTAAAAAGCTGGTGCTCCAAAAATAATGCTTGGGCTGAGTCATCAAGTCCTGGGCCTAGAGAAGGGAAATGGTAGAGATCTTAGGGAGGCCTTTTCAGCAAAGAGGAAGTGAAAATGAGAGGACTTCATCCAGGGCTGGCAACCTCCGATCCCCAAGCTAAATGCAATCTGCTGCCTATTTTACAAATAAAGTTTTATTGAAACACAGTAACAATCATCACTTAGATAATGGTCTATTGCTGCTTTTGTGTGGCAACAGCAGTATTTGCAAGAGAGACTGTATTTGGCCCAGAAACTTGGAATTGTACTGTCATAGCCCTTCATAAGCAGTTTGCTGATCCCTGGCTCCTGACATCTACAAACATGTGAGAGATGTTCCACGTCAGTCTGTTCTACATGTTGATTCATTTAGCAACGTAACACCATATGAAGGAGATGTGATTTGAGTCTTATGTACAATTTTCTGAAGAGAAAACTTAAATTCAGAAAGATTGTATGATTCACCCCCTTTCCATCATCTAGAACTAGCCAGCAGGGACCAGCATTGAGATTTTTCTAACAGTTACTCTCTGTGTACTCCACTACCTCTGCTGTTGGGTAGTGGAGTTTGAGGATGAAGGATGTAAATGTAACTCATCAGACCTGCCCTTTCGAAGACTCAGCCCTATACTAAAGAGATTGTAAAGAACATTGTCGCAGATTCCCAAGTGCTTGATCTGCCTCTCAAGGGAATTTGGGCAAGTCGTTAGGTCCTTCTCAATCTGAATTCCTCATTGGTAAATAAAAATAAAAAGAAAACCTAAATTATTGACAACTGGAGCTTTCTGCAAGTATCAGTTATCCTCACTTTCTGATACAATCCTTTAGGTCGTCCCATGTGGCACCAGTTAATGTACCCAGGCAACAACAAGGAAGTCATAGAAGGGAATAGAGAGACAGCAAGCAGCAGGAGAGGGCAAGTGTCCTAATTTTCCTGCCCCAGCCATTCTCCTCCTTTCCCTGAGTCCCTCATATTACAACTCTATGCTGCTTGCCCCAAACATTTCCTGGAAAACTGAAACTCAGCATAGACTCTGGTGAGGGGGCTGAGGTCTGTATAAAAAAAGGATAAAGAGAACAGTCGCTTATTTTGTTACCAAAGAGTCTTTCATTTTTTTTTCTTTTAATGGAATGTGCTATTTTTAAGTCCCCGTCAGGCTGCAAGTGCATGTGCAGCCATTGTCCTGAACATATTTGAATAATGTCTCTGCATCCCTCTGTGATGTGGTGCAGAACGGCAACTTTGTACTTTGCATTTTTATTGTGATGAAGATATTTTATGACACTATTTGAATTTTAACAAAAAATTCCTGAAAACAAGGCATTCCCAGACCACTTATACAACAGAAGGTGACCCAAACTGATCTCCCCTTTGGGAATTTGGATCATGGTAGGTCTGGTCTCTGTGGCTGTGAGGAACCCTGGCCAATCTGCATAAGTTAGTGACCATTACACTGGGAGCCTCAAGTTGCCTGATTTAGCCTCCTGCTTACCAGCTGCATCACGACTTACCCTGGGGTGAAATCAGCAGTTCCACAATATGCTCCAACACTCTGCAGTCCTCGTTTCTCTCCACTCTCACTGTGTGCTTTCCCTACTCTATTTGAATTTGCCTTGTGTGTTTGCGTCACTCTCGCTCCAGCTAACAGAGCAATTGAAATATAAGAGGTAATTAGAAAAAAAGAAGCTGAACATTCTAAGAGGGGATTGTGAGACAACCTAAAAGTTTACTGACAGTATAAAACTCTAACCATAAAACCTTCTCTAGGGCTGGAGAATCCTAGAAAGGATATGGTATTAACAGGGTTTAAAAGCTAAAGCTTCCCAGTGAAAGTTAACATCAGAGCTCCCATAGGAGCTGGACTAGGGAGAGGGATTGTTTGAAGGGAGCTGGAATCATGGAGGTAACAAAGAAACTTCCAGCAACTTCCAAAGCCTAGGGATGGGAGAAGAGAAATTCCCTGATGTTTCCTTTCCTTCTGTCCCCTAGTCTCCTATAATGATTCCCACTGGCTGACTCAATAAATTAGCAAGAGAGAGTGGAAAATTTAGATTTTCACAGATCAGCTTCTTGAAGTACAAGCCAGAGTAGAAAAGGGGTGAGGAATTTGAGACTACAGGCAAAAAATGGTACTATGGACAGCAGTGAATTCTGTCAACTTGATTCTCCTAAATGAAGTCTTAATTTTACTGGGAAATTTTCCTTCTGTACAATAGGACATGCCTGTGACTGATGATGACAGAAACCGAGCCAAGTACAACTGATGGGACTACAAAATTGGGCCGAGGTCTCTGGGGTTGTACTAGTGTCTGGGGGGGTTCAAAACTGATGCATTGGTTGAATAAGATTATAGCAGAAACGTAAATTGTTGGCGACCCATGTAATCAAACATGAAGACTGCTTTCTGGGTTCTGGTGGCCTACTCATTTTTGTGCTGGATGCTGGCTAGCAGCTAGAAGTTTAAGGGGAAGGCTTTCCGAAGAGGGGAACAGAGAAGAGTTTAAACTTTGGCCTTGCTCCTAGAAGTGCCTATCTATGCTGGGCCCTTTCTGAAGAACCAATGCATTCAAGCATCATGCCCTTCAGACTTGCAGAAGACAATGTCACACAGGAAGCTTCATTCAAGATAAGTACTCTCATTGCCTGTCCACTTGTCCCTAACCTCCTTTGCTTGGCTTTAATTTCTGATTCCAAAGATTTGATTTTTAAATTCACCTCTGGTTCCTCCAGACTGTTTTTCTGTGCTGCCTCTTAGTCTGCTTCTGCAGCCCTGCTCTTTCCCATTCTCTTGAAAAGTTCCCTGATCCAGCTGCTGGGCTTGCAGAATGCATCTCTCACCCTTGTCCTGCCTGCCCTGGCTGCACATGAGACGCATCGGCAAAGCTTCTGCTGGATAGTCTGTATGCAGGAGGTAGGGGATAGGGAAGAATGAGATTCCTGGTACAGCACATCTAGAGCCAGCAGGGAAGATGTGGCTGAATATGTTACCCATCTGACATACATTATAGGTTTTTTCATTGGTCAGCAGAATGTGTGCCCCTTTGTCCAGTATAGATGTTCCAGGGGAATCTGCCACCTATCCTTCCTTTTCCAAACTTGCAATCACATCTTCTGTTTGAAGGGATTCTTTGTTAGTTTGTGAAGTCAATAAATCAGACTTTCTCTATGAAGATATTAATAATCCCATCACTGACTACCTCTGGGACTTCAGAGAATAATTTTCTCTAATTTTCAAACCCTGCATCTGTAATAAAGGAGATATGACATTAGTACCACCCATACAGGGTGGCGATGAGAAAAAATTATGGTAATTCCATAAAGAACTTCACACAATAAATGCTCAATAAATGCTGATTGACATTCTCATTGCCAATCTCATCATCATCCTTCAAGACTGAGCAGTACAAACAGTCTTCCCTACTCCCTTAATACTTCCCACAATAGCAGTATCAGCTTATTTTAAGGATTTTTGTTATTACTCTTCTAGACAAAAGATAGCAGGTGCCACATGTCACAAAACTTTTATAGAAATCTTTAAAAATTCTCATCCTCATTGCCCTTTATTCTCATTCTCAGTAATTCTTCAACCTTTTGTTTCTTTTGGATCTCAGCAGATTTTCTGGCTTCTTATTTTTGTTTCATCCAGAAACAGAATGTCTTTGGCTCTCCTAGTTTCTTTTGTGCCTCATGAAAATCTCATTCTGCAGTACCCAAGTTCAAGTTCAAATTTGAGATTCTCTTAAATCTCCTTTGCAGATGTCTACCTAACTTCTAGGCTTCTGCCATTCTCCTGTGATGAACTCAGTTTCCAAAAAAGAATAACACATACCTTTTCATGAGTTTGAAGCAAAGAAAAGGTATTATTTTTAAAAAGCTCAAATCTTTTCATCAGCAGTCATTTCTTGCCATAGTTGACTTCTGTCCTTGCTTGTCTGGTGTATTGTTTACCATATCAGGAACTAAAGATGTGGGTAATGGATTACCAAGTAAGCATTTGCTTATATCTAGGCTTATATCTTTGCTTATATCTTGGATTTCTTACAGGTAGTGGAATCAGAACCTGCGTTTCCAGACATTTAGCCAAGTGGATTTCTGATTTGACACAGTTTGTGAAAAGACTTAAAACCCCAGTCTTTTAGGACAGATTGAAAATGAGCCCTCTGTCTCTGGCCCCAGCATGATCCTATGGTTATGAATTAAGTGGACATGTTTCCTGCCTCAAATACTTGTTCTAGTGTTTATAAGTTGCATGACTTTGATCAAGTTTCTTAACAACTTGATGCTTCGTTTTCCTCATTTGTGAGATAAAAAGAATAGTATCTACTTTGTATGACCAAGGTATGGTTTAGATGTAACATGGGTAACACACTCAGAACAGTCTCTGACTGGTTCAGGAAGTAAGTAACCTACCACAGACATTCTCCCAAATCTCATTTGCATGAAATAGTAAGCATTTATTTTTCATTTGTTTGCAGATCACCTGGGGCAACACTAGGCTGCAGGTTGCCTTAGGTGTTTTTCATGTTGCTCTACTTCTCCTTGGGTCAGTGGGCAAGGCAGGAATATTCATTCATTTGTATGGCAGAACTACAAAAGCATAAGATCTAATAAGCAAGCACATGGAGTCTGCGTCTTTCTTACCTGGTGACATGGTGTTGGTCAAACAAGACATGTGGACAAGCCCAAACCAAAACACCAAGGAATGATATTCTTCATGGGATGAACTACGAACTTTTATGGCTAAAGACATGGATTTGAATGGAAGAATTGGGACCAGTAATTTAATCTACAACACTGTCATATAATAAAAGCTCAATTAATGTTAGCTATTTACAATGGCACTATCCCTAAATAATTTTAAATAAGGAAAGCTCTGATTTCATCCAGATCTCTAATGCCCTTTTTCTTTGCTGAACTCTGACTGTATAAACCACCCTCAGCCCACTGTTGGTGAAGTACCCACCAAGGCTCCATCTAGCTTAGGGCCTGCACATCATTGCCATGTGAAAACTCATATTGGCAACACAATTTATTATGTCAAGTTCTCCATTAATAGAGCTTAATAGGCTTACAGCCAATTTCTTATCCTTTCCAAGACAGTTGCAGGTTGACAGCCAATCCAAAGAACAAACAGCAGGTGACAGCTTTCTATATTCACGCCACAAGCGGTATATTTGTTTTCATAAAGGTCTGCTGACAAAACTTTGAGTGGAAAAATCCCAGACAACATTGTAGGCTTACAGAGGGAGCTAGTTAGGAACTTGGGAAACATAGGAATGAGGGTATCAAGTTGACCTTAGTACTTGTAGGCTGAATAATAACTTTCCCCAAACGTCTACATCCTGATCTTCTGAGACCTGTGACTATATCAGCTTACACGGCAAAGGGACTTTACAGTTATGATTAAGTTAAAAATTATAAGATGGGGTGATAGTTTTAGATTATCAAGGATCTTTAAAGACAGTAGTTGTAAAATTGTAAGAATCAGACAGAGGGCAATGTGAGATCAGAAGCAGAGGGTCCCAGAGATTGGAAGATGCCATGATGCTGGTTTTGGAGAAGGTTAAATAGGCTCATAAATCAAGGATTGCAGGATATTTAGAAACTGGGAAAACTAAGGATACATATTCTCTAGAGTTCCCAAAAGTAAGGCAGCCCTAATAACCCACTTTAGGATGTCTGATCTTCAGAACAATAACAGAATAAATTGGTGGTATTATTTAAACCATCAATTTTGTGGTAATTTTATTATACCAGCAATGGAAATAAAATGTCAATTGATTTGGAGATCATTAGAACCTTTGGAAAAATAAATCCAACAATAGACTACAGTTTCTCTTAAATGATCATAATTGGAAAAGTTCCTAAGTTTTTCTCCAGTAGCCTCTTGGTCAGTGAAACTGTGCTTTCCAAAAGACTATCAGGGAACCAAGTACTTAGGCTTCTTAGATTTCTAGCAAGCAGCTCACCTACCAACTTCCCTAAGGTCTGTCTGTCTCTTATGTTCTTAGACTCAGCCTGTAGACAGAGCTTTGGCTCAGGAGTCCTAGAAGTTTCATGCACAATCTGCTTTGGACCAGAAATCAAATTGTGTGGACTTGTTTTCTTGTTTCTTCTAAATAGGTGCTTTTAGAATATTCACTCTCTGAGCACAGGATTGCTCAGGGCTGGAAAATCTGTGACTGTGCCTAGGTCTGCCTTAAGGATAGGTAATATAAGCCTGCAGTTATTTGAGAAATATGAAGGCTACATTGATCCCTGCTATCATATGAGTTAGGATAAAGCTAATCTGCATATAACAGAAGACACACATAAATTAAAGAAATTTATTTATATCTTAAACAAAAACAGTAAGCAGACAATGAAGACTAATTATGCAGGCATGGTTAGGAGAGAGCCAGCCTCTTTCCATCTTTCAGTTTCGCCATCTTAGAACATGGCTTCATCCTCAAGGCTGATTTGTAGTTCCAGTTGACTGGCAGAGCTCCAGCCATCATCTCCATGTTTGAGGCAGAGAAAAGGAAAAGAAAGAGTGTAAAAGAATGTATCTCCCAGAGGAACTTTGGGAGTTCCTTAAGGAACTTTCCTGGTGGACTCTATGACTACATTTCATTAGCCACTCCCAGATTTAAGGGAATTGTTAAAAGTAGTCTTTATTTCTTTTTGTGTTAACCAGAAACATTGTTTCAAAGAACAATCTTTGCTCTGTTAAAAAGAAGGGGAAACCAGTCTTGGTTAGGCACCTGTTTCTGACAGTCTGTCCCTTTGGTACCCAACATCCATGAAGACCACATAGAATGTATTCACCACCTTCGTCAAGAGTCATTCCAAATCCTTATGCAATTACTGTGCTGGGCTCAAAGTTTAGGGTGTCTGCAGGATGTGTAGTCATCTCATTGTACCTGGTGTTGCCCAACAAGAAGTTCCCTTCTCCAAAACAACCCAAGTACTACGAAGGAGAAGAAAAAGGAAATTACAATAAAAACATACAAATAATCCTCCTATCCTGAAAAGTGGAGAATGGGAAAGATGATCCATAGAAGTTATCCAATTGTTTTGGGAAAAGATAGCAATGATTTCAACACTGTCAGTGGAGGATTCCAGCAGAGCATATGATGAACTTGTTTATCAGGCAGACTTGGCTTTGCTTGGGGAAGAATCCCTATACTTTTTCCTTATTTCCTATTGTCCTTGACCCTGAGCTCTAGGGGTCTTGTTAGCGTTCATCCTCCATGACCACATCTAAAGTAGTTGCTGAAGAATATGTTTGCAGAGGGATATAGCCCTTGCATAGCCAGGTAATGGTTTGGGTATAAGGTGTCCCTCTTAAAAGCTCACATACTAAGCAGAAATGTTTGGAGATGAGATGATTAGATTATGAAAACTCTTACCTGATCAGTGGATTAATCCATTTGATGGATTAATAATTTGAATGGACTACTGGGTGGTAACTGTAGGCAGATGGGGCATGACTGGAGGAAGTAGTCAACTGGGGTTGTGCCCTTTGGGGGATTATCTTGTCCCTGACTCATGGTGTCTCCCTTTCCCTACTTCCAAGCTGCCATAAACTGAGTAACTTTCCTCCCCTATGCCCTTCTGCCATAGTGTGTGGCCTCACCTCATGCCCAGAGCAATGGAATCAGTTAATCATGGATTGAACCTCTGAAACCATGAGCAAAAATAACCTCTTTCTACTCCAAGGTCTTCTTTTCAGGTATTTTGGTTACAGGGACAAAAAGCTAACTTACGCAGCTCATTTACTCTCAGTACAGTTTCAGGAGTCAAGGGTTTTTTGAGGTCGAAAAGACCCAGCTTACTCACAGCCATATTCAAATTTATTGTTTTTATAATCTTGTTTCTCTAAAGTTGAGCAAGCATCTAGTCTTCTTGCATCTATTAAGTCACATACACAGTGATTACAAATCAAGAATAGAAAGAGCTTTTAAAAGGTAAGAGTCTTGGGCTGGGGATATAGCTCAGTTGGTAGAGTGCCTACCTCGCAAGAATAAGGCCCTAGGTTCAATCCCCAGCACCACACATACACACACACACACAAAGGTAAGGGTCTCATTCTTTACCACTACCCCTCCTCCCCCATGCTTTGCAATGTCTCGCTTCCTCAAATTAATGATCACTTCCTCAACTTGCCTGAAACCATGAGCTTGGATGGGAATATAATACTTTAATCTTATGTTTGCTAGAGTTCCTATCGTCCTTTGAGAAGATATCAGTCTTATCTCTTGTAAAGACAGCAATTTTATAGTTACCATTTATAACTGCTTCCACTTGGGGGTACAAATGCATCTGGCCTTTTCAACTGTATAAAGCTTAAATTATGAGACTCTTGTTCAACTCAAATTGCAAACTGGAGGTAGGAGCGTCTCCCTCAGTAAACTAGTATTTCTCTCCATCAGTGCTTATGGCACTCCACAGAGAGTATCAGGAAAAAGTCAGTAGATTCCAGAATTTTTAACTTTTCTAGCATTTTCTCAATATTCACCTTCATTCAACATACAGTTTGGTTTCCCAGGTAAAAACTGACAAAATGTTTGACCACTACATTAACAAGAGTTGCAAGGTCTTCAGACTACAATGTCGGAATCCTTAACATCTGCCTTTCTACCTCCTCCAATCTGTCAGGCTGATACTTGGTTCTCTGCTGTCTCCAGCACCCCGATTCTAGGAACCAACTTCTATGTAAATTAGGATTTGTTTCAGGTGCACATAACAGAAAACTCAAACATGTGGTTTTAAGAACAAAGAGGTTTAGTTCACTCTCACATGAAGGAAGCAGGAAATCTAAGACTGGAATAATAGTTCTAGAAGTTTCAAAGTTTTAGAGGTTCCTTCTTTTCTTTTCCACCACCTTTCAGGTCACCTCATTGTCTAGCTCTCCAGCCATCATGCCCATGTTTCTAGCCAGAGGAAGAAAAAGGAGGGAGGGGTTTTAGATAAGAAATAAAACCTGCCAGGGTGTCAACTTGATTTGAGATCCTTTTCTGTATTTCACCCAATGATTATTAATTGAATCAATTTGACCACATCAAACTACAGAGAAGGCTGGAAAAATCTTTTAACTGAGCACATGGCCATGCGAATTCAAATTGGGTTTCTGTTAGCAAAAAGAAGAGGAAAAGAAGACTGGGCTAGCTACAGTTGGCCTCTTCCTATTCTCCAGAAATGTTGTTTTCCCCCAACTTGTGCTGCCAGGATTATGAGCAACGTCTCATTTGCAGTACAGCTGATTGCCAACAGACTTGAGCTAAGTTTCTTCGCGGGGGGAGGGGTACAACTATTATGAGTCATCTACACCTTGATTCAATAAATGTCATGTCATTTCCTGGCAGAGAGTTTAGATGTAGGAGAGAAAGTGGTGAAGCGGAAATTACAAGGGCAGCAGGCATCGGAGTAGAGAAGGGGAAAGGGAATAGACACCATTAGGGCATCTCAATGTCTGGGCCATGAGTAGATGTTTTAATCAGCTATTTCGCTGCTGTGACTAAAAGATCTGACCAGCACAATTATAGAGGAGGAAAGTTTATTTGAGGGCTCAGTTTCAGAGGTCTTAGTCCATAGAAAGTTCCATTCCTCAGTTTGAGGTGAGGTAGAACATCATGGTGGAAGAGTGTGGCAGAGGAAAGCAGCTCACATCATCAGGAAGCAGAGAGTGACTCCACTCTTCAGATACAAAATATATACCCTATAGCCACACCCAACTCCTCCAGTCACACCCTATCACTTCAATTACCACTCAATTAATCACAGGGGATTAAATTGCTGATTGGGTTAAGATTCTTACAACCCAATCATTTCTCCTCTGAACATTCTTGCACTGTCTCACTTGTGAGCTTTTGGGGGGCACTTCACTTCCAAACCATAATAGTAGATGAGTGCTTCCCTTTGAGAGATTACCGCCATGATCAGGGTCACAGTTTGAAAGAGCAATTTTTACCCTTCCTGTCACCCAGAGCAGCCTTCCAGATCACCTATGCTGCACCATGTCACCTCCATGGACATGGGAGTGGGAGCGGGACTGTTGGGCAGCACCATGTGTTTCTCCCTTTGGGTGAGTGAGTGGAGGGGGCTTATCACAGGAAATACATTGTCTTCATGTTGAAATGATCAATCTGCTCCTAACATGATGCCTTTTACCCAGTGCTAGCAAATAGTACAGCAGACCAAGAATATTTCAGTTGCAACAATGAACTTGTCTCCAACATTCATGACCAGATGCTGCTAAGCAGGAGGGGGTCCTCGAGAACCCATTTGTTGGAGGCTCTAGTGCACCATCCAGACCAAGGACGCCCCCCCCCCCCCAATTAGGGGAGTGTTAGTGGCTAAAGGCTGTCTGAATTCCTCTCTCAAATTTTCTCTCTGCCAAAGAAAACCACTTTATATACAGTCATGGCCCCTACCAAGGCAAACTTCTCACCCAGTGATTGGTCTGATGGGTATAGCTGGGGGTTAATATATCCCCCCAACTTCCAACTCTAAAGGGCATGCAACTATAGAGTACCTCATTGGACTCTCTGAGGTGTCCTGCAATTGTATGCGTCCCAGCCCAAACTTCATTCTTTGACCTTGCCCTGTTTCCCTCTTCTCTTTCAGGTGTTGTTTTGGGACTATTTCTCCAGCAAATCTTCTACACAGAAATCTCAGTCACTGAGTCTCTTTTACACAACTCCTGAACTATTTAGTGAAGAGACAAAGCAGAAAAAAATTGCCATTTTGGGTTGTAGTCCACCAGCCCAGTGGCCTCTCTTTAAGGTAGACTTAGATTAATGCAATGGAAACATCTTGCTATTTATTTGCAGTGACAATAGGTGCAGGGGATAAGATGACCTATGATTCCAGTGTCTTTTTTTTTTTTTTTTTGGAACCAGGGATTGAACTCAGGGACACTCGGCCATTGAGTCACATCCCCAGCCCTATTTTGTATTTTATTTAGAGACAGGGTCTCACTGAGTTGCTTAGGGCCTCGCTAAGTTGCTGAGGCTGGCTTTGAACTTGTGATCCTCCTGACTCAGCCTCCCAAGTCGCTTGGATTACAGGCATGCACCACCACGCCCGGCTCCAGTGTCCCTTTTAATCTATAAATGTCTATCAAGAATTTATTTAAATTTTTGTGTGCCTATTATATTTTTAACCTGTATCACCCATTTGGAAATCAGTTTCATAAGTTTACTAGTAGAAAGTTTATGGAAATATTTTCCTTAAATAATACCCCTTTTAAACTTTAAGGAGTACTGTGTATATATATTACAAATAATGCTCTGTACCCTACCTATATCATAGGTAACATGTAGATATTTGTTCTCTGAAATGCATCTCTTTTCTTACACAGAAGTTTACCTGTCATCTTTCAGTCTTCTAGCAGAAAATTATGGTGTGGGTGTGGGACTGGGACTGTGTAAGTGAGATTTCTTCTAAGAAGTTGAAGATAAGGCAAGTGAGGTTGGATTCCATGGATTCAAATAACAAAATCCACCATAGTGTTCAGCAATTGAGATGAGTAAATAAGAGACTGTCTGTAAATATGTGACCAAAGGATTTGGATTTTGCCCTGACTTCACACAGGTGACCTGAGTTTTAAATAGGCAGGACAGGACTGTGGTTACTACTTAGTAAGCAAAACCCTGTCAATTGTATTATAATGTGTAAACAGAAAGGGGCACCGTGGATTGCAAATATGTAACTCCAACAGGATAAAAAATGGCAGTGATTTTTCAGTATTGTCCAACCTGAGGAGACACTGAATCTTCAAGACAACTTTAATTTAATTACTACAGAGGTGTTCTGTACCAAAGGATAGGAATGATTCATCACACCATGCAATTTATCCATGCAATGACCTGGATAAAAATCTCCCAGACTCCACACCTCCCTTTGCTCTGAGCAGCTGTCCACCAGCAAGAGAAATGAAATTTCCTTTCTTTGGATGAAAATATCTCCCATCATGAGATATATTTTGAAGTAATAAGGGTTCAGTCTACAAATGCACTTGATTTTAATTTGGTTAGTGTGAGTCAGTGTCCCTGGTTCACTTTGACTCTAGGACAAAGACAAAGTTTAGGACTCATGGTCACAGTGAAGTCACAGGTAAATACCTGCTTGCAAGACCACTTAGCCAAGAACAATCTAGCCTTCTTCTGAGAGAGTCCTCATCCCTCAAAGTGCACTTAGCTCTTTGAAAACTTTATGTGTGTTTGTTTATTATATCTATAGATGATATAGATATAGATATAGATATAGATATAGATATAGATATAGATATAGATATAAAACAAGGGAATGTTGCAATGATGGATATCATTGGCAACTTTGGGGAATTCTCTGTAAACTTGCCCTTCCAGATCTCTCATAGAAAAGACAAAATGCCTCCCAGGCTAGAGAGACCTGCTATGTATACATTTCCATCACAGCAGGACATATTTATGTCTACATTTGGTATCTATCTCTATATAAAATAGCATTATTCCATTTGACAAAATATTTTTCTTAAATGAAAAGAAACCATTTACCAGCAGGTTCAGGAAAACTTGCACTAATCATAGCATCACTCTTTTCTCTACTCTGAACTCTTAGCTTGTTCCCTAGACCACCACTGCCCAGCAGGCCCAAAGAGCAGATGGTTCAGAGCATGTACTCTGCTTAGCTCATTTTCCACTTGCTGAGAATTTTTTTCTTCTCTCAGGCCCATTACTCTCGGCTTCTCCTCTGTTTCTCAAATTTGGCCTTCCCAGATTTTGTGTCCCTTTGAGCACTCCTTGTGATTTGACCTCCATGTCCTGCAGGCTACCTTATCCTCTAACTCTGATGCATAGGTTGTTTCTAGTTAGTCATCCCTGATTCATTCTGGAGGCCTACTGGCTGCTGTGAGCAGGCTGCAGGAGGGACCTGCAGGAATTGAAAAAGACATCAATGACCAAATGCCCAACTCTAAACTTTGTTATGATACAATCCCTTATACAAAAAAATGCCCTTAATCTGAAAGTAATTTTTAATTATCTGGAAAACTTGTAACTTGAAATAGAAATCAGTGTCAGTAACTGAAAATGAAAAATTTTAAATTTCTTACCTGTCTACAAATTTGTGGATTTATCATCATAATCAATAAGATGGAAATCTGGGTTTCCTTGGAAACTCACCAGAGGAAGTTTTTCAAAGTCAAATTTGCTAGTATAGTTGAAAAAATGAGATGGTCCTTTTGTAATAATTTGGGATCCCATTCAAAGGACCCTTTTTAGTTTCTTGGAATAGCGTTACAAACTTTATCAAATTAGGTGGCATCGGCAACAGAAATTTATTTTCTCATCGTTCTGGAAGCTGGAAGTCAGAGATTAAAGAGTCAACATAATTGGTTTTTGGTGAGGTCTCTCTTCCCAACTTATAGATAGCCACTTTATTTTAGGTTCTTTTATTGCATAGGCACACAGCTGCAGAGAGAGAAAGAGAGAGAGAGAGAGAGAGGCAGAAATATCTTGTCTATTCCTTCTTTTGTCAAGACACCAATCCCATTGGATTATGTCCCCATGCTTCCTAATTACATCTCCAAGCTCATGCCTCCAAATTCTATCACTCAGAAAGTTAAAGGTTTAATAAATGAATTTGTGGAATAGTACAGTTGGAACTGTGATGAATCCTAAAATTTCCAGTCCACCCTTCAGGGCATAATTGGCAATTTGGAATATTCTAAAGTGATCTTACTCTATTATTCTCTTTCAAATCTATTATTATTTGCTCTTTCAAATCTATTGTCCAGTCTTCTCTTTCAGTTTTGGGCCCCATCAAGTTGACATCTGTAGAGTTCTTGTCCAGAGATCCACTGTTTTTATCTTCTAATTGAGTGCACTCATTAGGAGGCTCCAGCAGAATCAGAAAAGAGGAAGAGAGAAAGTTTGGGGTACTTATATTCCTACTGATCCTCTCCCACCAATGACCACAGCTCCTGAAGAGCAGGTCCACACTTCTATGGTCATAGTTCTTACTGGGTCCTGTTAACAGCTTTCTTCTCTTTCTCCTTTCACCCACGTGTGGTGATGCTTAGAATGCTTAGATGCTTAGAATGCTTAGAAACCTTTCCTGGATATTTCATGGTCTCTTATTAGCCCAATAGCCCTGCTATACCTCTGTAGGTTTCCTTCATTAAACCTCTCTTCACTTAAACCCTTTGAGTTTTCCTGGACTCTGATTTACTTAGCAACAATACACAATTCTAATCAAGTTCCACCTCAACAGCTGAGTGAATCTATCTAATGGTATTGATTGGACTTGTAAAGGAGAAAACCTCAGAAAAGGTGAGTGGTCGACAACTCCAGCCTCTCTGACAGGCCGAGATGGTTTGACATCATGACAAAGCTCTCTCCTGGCACAGAATGGAACAAAGCGCCTAATGACTCACAGATGCATCCATGCCTCTCTAAGGTCATGAAGCAGAGAAGCAGACTTGTTCAGTAATGACCACAATATTTCAGCTGTGCTAGGAACCTCATTCTAGGGAGCTGATGTAGTCTATAGTTGGAACCTTAGCAAAACAATGGGATTAAACAGGTTCACTAACTTCTGCCCTCAAGGAGATAACCATCCACTGGGGAAGTAGGCTAGTTGCCAATTATAAACCAACAATATGCATATTGTAGCAGAAAAATATACCAAGAAGTTTCAGAGATGAAAGGAAGAATTATCTGCCTGCTTTGTATTGAGTCTTGAAGAAAGTGTAGAGTTTATCTAATAAGAAAAAAGCAGGAGGATGTTCCAGGTAGATAAGCAGATGTACAGAGCACTTTAGTGTGAAGAAGCGTGGGATGATCCAAAACCACAGGTGCCATTTGTCATCATGGAGGAGAAAATCATAAAAGTCAATATACCCTTGGAAATTTCTTCAGAAAATGGCATACTATTTCTTATTAAACTAAACAAATAGCATTTCCCAATGTTGAAAACAAGACTGTGTTTCTTCATCTAAATAACAACTGACATATTTGAGTTTTGAAGTCATGTTTACAAAGACACATTTCTCTTTGAGTGCTAGGCTGTGTTAGGGAATAAACTAGCTGAGTCCTGTCTCTCAGCAACCCTGCACCTTGGGGAAAATACCACCTAACATGGCAGGAGCCAGAAACACAATTCATTTACATTACTGACTCTTGTCCCCATTCCTGTTTGTCTCAAGCCAAGATTATTGCTAAATTTGCCTATGATATGACTACAAATGGCTGACTGCAGAATTTATACATGACCTGATATTAGCTGAGAGAAAGCAGCTAAGAGCAGGAGAAGAGACATCAAAGAGGAAGTTGGGAAGCAAGTGAAGTGTACATTGTGATGTGTCTTGAGCACCGTGCTGGAATGTTTGGAGATTGTCTTTTAAGCATTGGAAATCTGGAAAGGATCTGCCATCTGTTGGCAGCATAAAGGACAGATAAAAGAGGAATAAAAGCATAGGCAGGAAAACCATTCAGAAAGCCATTGGAAACCTCAAATAACCAATGATCAAGATCTCAGCTAATAAGACTCTCACTGGATTAGAAAGGAGATGCCTATTTCAGGAATATTTGGGTGGTATATGTGTCAGGAAATGTGGAAAGGGGATAATTAGTGGAAATTAGAGGGAGGAGAGAAGAGGATTAAAATGACTTCTAGGTTTTTGAAGTTGAAGATCAAAAATATCTTGAACCTAAATCAAAATTTCTACAAGGAACATGTAACATGTCAAATCAAAAGAATTTAAAGAGCTCTGAGGAAGCATTTTTTCCTACCTTTTATTTTTCCCTTCCCTCCTTCCTTCATTCTTTCCTTTTCTCTCTCTCTCTCTCCCTCTCCCTCTCTCTCTCTCTCTCTCTCTCTCTCTCTTCTCCCTCTCTCTGTTTTAAGAAGGGTCCAATTACAAAAACATTGGTAAGGTGGAGGGCAATCAGGAGGAATTTTGTATAGGATCCTGGGGCAGGTGCAAAGGGCCAAGGGTAGTAAATGCTTCTCTGAATCAAGGAGGCAAGTCCTATGGAACAGACCCACTTGAGCAGCACATTGATTTTCAGATAAAGAAGTCAGTCATCTTGAGTTGGTCTCACAGAGAAGGAGCCAAGGATGAAGACTTAAACCTCACTTTGCCACCTCCCTCAGATCTGCTGAGCCTCTCAGTTGGCAAAAAAGTTCATGGGAGTCAATTGATGTGATCCTCATAGGCAAATCTACTGGGGTAGAGAATAGGTTGGAAAGGGATAAATCTAAGACCTCTGTTCCAGGTCCCTTCCTTTGAATAAGGAATTAGGAGAAAAATCAGTCTTGAAGGAGATGACATGGTTAGTTCTACAGGATGAAAATATGAAAATTCAGGGTGTTAGTTCCAATAGAATCTAAGGAATGTCAAACAGCAAAGAACCATTGAATGAGAATCTAGTAAATGCTTTGTCCAGTCATAAGTGTTTTGTGTAAGCTAATCTCATTTAATAGTTTCAATATGGGAAGAAATATTTTTCTCCATTTTAAAATAAGGAAAGTGTAATGATGAAAAATGTGACTACTCTGTTATCAGTGCTCTGGCATTGAAGGCAGGATTTGAATCCAGCTCTGCCTGGCTCTAAAGAGCATAGTGTTTTCTTTCTTGAAAATTAATTAAAGTTGTGCATAAAACAAGACAGGATGGAGGCTGTAGTGCCCCACTTCAGTGCCTCCAATTATCCAGACAATTTATAAACAATTTCACACACTTCACCTTCAAGTTCGGATCAATGTCTATTTTCTATGGCTTTTCTTGCATGGTTCATTTACCCATCAGTTCCCTACAGACTTGGAAGGTCTGTTTGATAATGATATTTGGGGGTTTTTTGCAGTCACAGGCTCAAGTTAGAACAAAGTCTCAGATTGCTATGTGGTGAGCACGAGGGAATAGGGCCCTTGTGACACATGCCATTTGGGGAAATGCAAGTACACTTTGGGCTAGCAGGTCCAGCCTGCATTCTGGGAACCTGTGTGGTGTCTCTCTTCCATATGAGTCATCCTGGTCAATGGAAAAGTGTGTCCCTTAGTGGTGATCATGCCCAGGGCGGAATCCTGACCTTGTTGCTTGGACTCAGTAGGGCTAGAAGGACCAATGTTCACTGTGTTCGGTTGCTGGTTACAGCCCTTTTTACTTGTTTCCTCTTCTATTTTAGAAGTTAACTTTATTAAAAAAAACCTCACTGTACTCCTTCTCATCTCTATCTTTCTACTTCTCCCTCTTCTTCCTTTGCCTCCTCTCTATATGTATGTTCTACTGTGTGGATCCAGGTAATAGACTCTAAAATCTATAAAATCTAAATACTTTGCCAAAATCTACAGAATTTCTTAGACTTTCAGTCACCTGAATTTAAGCTGGTGGCCCCAGGCTGCATATACTGACAATGAGAGGAGCTGACAAATAATATGCAGACCGGAAGTAGCCAGAAAGGTGGTGGAGAAATTATCATAGACTTTAACGTGTCTTTCAAATAAGGAAAGGCTACAAGGCAGGGGTAGAATGGAAAGAGAGAAAGATAATCAGTGCCACAACATTCAGAAGTGAGCTTTTTTATCCTGTAAGGTAGAAAATGAGTTGAGTGACACAGGGCAGTGTCATTAGGGTCACCGTGGTCCAGAGATTCTTCAAGGTGGCAGCCATAGGACTTGCCCAAGGCATGAAGGAGAGGGCTTTCTGCCCAGCAATAATATTTAGGGCATTTAGGTAATCAAGCAAGCCTGAGGAAAGAGAGGGCCATCATCCCAGTGCCAGGCTGGAAGCAAAAGCATGCCATGTACCAGTGGAGTTGGAGAACTGGGAAGCTGAATATTGATGCAAGTGCATCCTTAGGCCGCAAGTTTCAACTGAGAAGGGAATGCATTATCCGTGGAGATGGGTACCAAATGGATTTCATAGTCAGATTTAACTAGAAATTATCAGTTTCTATTTGCAGTTCATACACTTGGCTTGTTTTGCAGTATTTTCTGTTCATTACACTTTTTGATACTGCATCCGATAAGGGCGTTTGTCCATAATGCAGATATCGTCAGAAGTGTAGAGGTTAGGGGTGAAATATGCTCCCTGGCAATAGTCCACGAAACCAATCACCTGAGAAATCTGTGTCACAAAGCTACTGATTCAGATGCTGTGTACTTCTAGCGTCTTAATTTAAGGGGGAAGAGAAGAAAACGATGTCTCTTCCTTAGATTATAAATGTCTTGTCATTGTATAAAATGTGTTAAACTCCCTTCTTTCATATATGATAAACCTCAGAGACATTGTGTGTTCTGCTCTAGACCATCACAAAAAAGTGAGTATGGTAATAAAATAAGTCATGAATATTTTGGTTTCTCAGTGCATATCAAGGTTATGTTTACAATGTACCATAGTGCATTCAATGTGCAATAGCATAACTTCTAAGAAAAAATTACATACCTTAATTTAAAATTCTTTCTTCCTAAAAAATGCCTACAGTCATCTGAACCTTAAATGAGCCATAATATGCTTGCTGGGGGAGGGTCTTGTTTTGATGTCATTAACTGCAGACTGATCAGGTGGGTGGAGATTGAGGTGGATGTGACAATTTCTTATAAGAGCACAATGAAGTTTGCCACATTGATTGACTTTCTTTCTCAGAAGATTTCTCTGTAGGATGTGATGTTGGTTGGTAGCATTTTATCCACAGAGCTTTCACAGTTGGAGTATATCTCTCAAAACCTGCTGTTGCTTGACAATTAAGTATATGTATTCTCATTTGTTGCCGTTCCAACAATATTCATAGCATCTTCACCACACTATTTTCCATCTCAAGAAACCACTTTTTCTAGGCACGGTGGCACATGCCTGTAATTCCAGTGGCGTGGGAGGCTGAGGCAGGAGGATTGCAAGTTCAAAGCCAGCGTCAGCAAAAGTGAGGTACTAAGCAACGCAGTGAGACTCTGTCTCTAAATAAAATATAAAATAGGGGTGGGGATGTGGCTCAGTGGTGGAGTGCTCCTGTGTTCAATCCCTGGTACCCAAAACAACAACAACAACAATAACAACAACAACAACAAGGAAACCACTTTCTTTGTTCATTCATCAGATACATATTTGCTATCTTAAATGAATGCAGTTATGGGGCCTAAAACAAGTACAATAGCAACATCAATAATCACCATAACAGATATAATAGTAATGAAAAAGTAACAAAGCACAATAAAATAAAGGAGTATCTGAAATTTTCCTACCTGTTCAGTGGATGTATGGGAAGACAATTTCTAGGAAGATCAACATTGCGGTTTTGGTTCATCATGGTCTACTATTCCTATCTGCAGACAGTACTTATGATCTAAGGAAAAGAACAGAAGTAAAATTTCTTCCTGGAAACTCCAGGTCATGTCATTAGTGATTGAAAATCATAAGCCAGCACATTTTGGCTTCAGCAACCAAACGATACATGGTATGTTTCTGAAACTTAATATTTTTTTCTACACCAGCCAAGCTGTAAAATATGGGTGTTTTCTGGAAATTTATGCGCCTGGCTGTCCCTTCTCATAGGTTTGTGTGTGAAGTTGTATTTGACAGTGCTTCCCATCACAGGTAATGGAATCCCCTGATCTGCATGGCTGAGATTCTTGCTGGGGTTGAGAAAAGTCCTGCTAGCTTCTCTCCGGGATCTCTCATCAGACTATGATTCTAGGATGAATTAATGGAACTACAATATGAAATACCTCTGAAGAGAAACCTCAGGCACCAGATGTACCCTGGTAGTCCCTTGACCTTTCTGGGCTTAGATGGCTCTTAGCATGCCATTTTGAACATGTCTTTCTAGGACCCTCCTTCTTTCCATCCCTCTTCTCTTCTCCCTTCTCCCGACCCTCTTCCTCTGTTCTACTGATCTCCCTTCTATTTTCATGGAATTCTCCACTCCACCCCACTCCATTGTGCTTTTCTTATGTTGCTCTTCCATTTGTGAAAGAAACATTCAACCTTTAACTTTCTGAGTCTGACATATTCCACTTATGTTCCACAGTGCAAAAAATACCAACAAATACCATAATTTCATTCTTCTTGTGACTGAGTAGAATTATATTATTGTTTTCTTCATTCATTCATCTGCTGATGGGAACCTGGGCTGGTTTCATAACTTTGCTATTGTGAATTTTGCTGCCATAAACACTGATGAATTACGCAGTGCTGGTTTTAGTTCTTTCAGATAAAGACCACGGAGTCAGATAGCTGTATCATATGGTGGTTTTATTCATAGATTTTTGAGGTATTTCCATACTGCTTTCCAAAGCAGTTGTACTAATTATCAGTCTCACTCATACAACAGTGTATGAGTGCACCATTTTATCCACATCCTCATCAGCACTATTGTTTGTTTGTTTGTTTTTTTAATTTTAGATCATTGTACACAAATGGAGTACAACTATCATTTTTCTGGTTGTACACAAAGTAGAATCATACAATTTGCATATTTATACACATTCATAGGGTATTGATGTTTGTCTCATTCTATTATCTTTCCTTCCCTGCCCCCTCCCCACCCCTCATTTTCTTCTATACAATCCATCCCTTCTCCATTCTTCCCATGCCTCCTCCCACCCCCACTATGTGTCATCAACGACTTATAAGAGAGATCATTTGACCTTTGAATTTTTGGGATTGGCTTATTTCACTTAACATGATCTTCTCCAATTCCATCCATTTACCTGCAAATATCATAATTTTATTATTCTTTATGGCTGAGTAATATTCCATTGTGTATATATACCACAGTTTCTTTATCCATTCATCTATTGAAGAGCATCTAGGTTGGTTCCACAATCTAGCTATAGTGAATTGGGCTGCTATAAATATTGATGGGGTTGCATCACTGTAATATGCTGATTTTAAGTCCTTTGGGTATAGGCCAAGGAGAGGGATAGCTGGGTCAATTGGTGGTTCCATTCCAAGTTTTCGAAGGAATCTCCATACTGCTTTCCAGAGTGGCTGCACCAATTTGCAACCCCACCAGCAATGAATGAGTGTACCTTTTTCCTCACATCCTCATTAACACCTATTGTTGCTTATAATCTTGATAATAGACATTCTAATTGGGGTGAGATGATATCTTAGGGTAGTTTTGATTTGCATTTCTCTTTTTACTAGACATGTTGAACATTTTTTCATATATCTGTTGATGGCTTGTAGATCCTCTTCTGTGACGTGTCTGCTCATTTCCTTAGCCCATTTATTGATTGGGTTATTTGTGTTCCTGGGGTAAAGTTTTTTGAGCTCTTTATATATTCTGGAGATTAGTGCTCTATCTGATGTGTGTGTGGCAAAGATTTTCTCCCACTCTGAAGGCTCTCTCTTCACATTGCTGATTGTTTCCTTTGCTGAGAAAAAGCTTTTTTAGCTTGAATCTATCCCAATTATTGATTCCTGCTTTTATTTCTTGTGCTTTGGGAGTCATGTTAAGGAAATCTGGTCCTAGGCCAATGTGATGAAGATTTGGACCTACTTTTTCTTCTATTAGGTGCAGGGTCTCTGGTTTAATTCCTAGGTCCTTGATCCATTTTGAGTTGAGTTTTGTGCAGGGTGAGAAATAGGGGTTTTAGTTTCATTTTGCTGCATATGGATTTCCAGTTTTCCCAGCACCATTTGTTGAAGAAGCTATCTTTTCTCCATTGTATGTTTTTGGAGCCTTTGTCTAGTATGAGATACCTGTATTTATGTGGGTTTGTCTGTGTGTCCTCTATTCTGTACCATTGATCTACCTGTCTATTTTGGTGCCAATACCATGCCATTTTTGTTACTATTGCTCTGTAGTATAGTTGAAGGTCTGGTATTGTGATACCTCCTGCTTCACTCTTCTTGCTAAGAATAGAAAAAATAGGGATAGTAGGAACGTTCCTAAACATTGTAAAGGATACCTATGCTAAGCCTACAGCCAGCATCATTCTAAATGGAGAAAAATTGAAAACATTCTCCCAGAAAACTGGAAATAGGCAGGGATGCCCTATTTCATCATTTCTATTCAACATCGTCCTTAAACCTCTAGCCAGAGCAATTAGAAAGACCAAAGAAATTAAAGGGATATGAACAGGAAAAGAAGAGCTCAAACTATCCCTTTTTGCCGATGACATGATTCTATATTTAGAGGAGCCGAAAAATTCCACCAGAAAACTTCTGGAACTCATAAATGAGTTGAACTCATAAATTAATTCAGTAAAGTAGCAGGATATAAAATTAATGCTCAAAAATCTAATGCATTTTTAATCATAAGTGATGAATCCTCTGAAAGAGAAATTAGGAAAACTATCCCATTCACAATAGCCTTGAAAAAAATAAAATATTTGGGAATCAATCTAACAAAAGAAGTGAAAGAGCTCTACAATGAGAACTACAGAACACTAGAGAAAGAAATGAAAGAAAACCTTAGAAGATGGAAAGATCTCCCATGTTCTTAGATAGGTAGAATTAATATCGTCAAAATGACCATACTACCAAAAGCGCTATACAAATTCAAAGCAATTCCTATTAAAATCTCTATTGTTTGTATTCTTGATGATTGCCATTCTAACTGTAGTGAGATGAAGTCTCAGTGCAGTTTTATTTTATGCTATTTGTGGGGGGAAGGGGAAACCTGAGATTGAACTCAGGGGCTCTCAGCCATTGAGCCACATCCCCAGCCCTATTTTGCATTTTATTTAGAGCCAGGGTCTCACTGAGTTGCTTAGTGCCTTGCTTTTGCTGAGGCTGGCTTTGAACTCACCATCCTCCTGTCTTAGCCTCTGGAGTCACTGGAATTATAGGTGTGCACCACCACAGGGAACCTCAGTGTAGTTTTGATTTGCATTTTCCTGATTGCTAAGGATGTTGAATCTTTTTTCAAATATTTCTTGGCCATTTGTATTTCTTCTTTTATGAAATATCTTTTTAGTTCATTTGTCCTTTTTTTGTCCATATTTATTTTATATGATACTTATGGTTTTTATATATAAATATATATATATATAAATATATAATATATATTTTAATCCACTGTCAGAAGAATAGTTGACAAAGATTTTTCCCATTCTGCAGGCTCTCTCTTTCTGCTCTTGCTTCTTCTCCTGTGTGAAAGCGTTGATTTGATGCTGTCTCACTTATCGATTCTTAGTTTCATTTCTTCAGCTTTAGGAGTCTTAGTTAGGAAGTTGGTGCCTGTGCCGGTGTGCTCTAGTGCTGACACTGTGTTTTCTTCTAGCAGTTGAAAGGTTTGTAGGTCTTCGATCCACTTTGAATTGATTTTTTAGCAGGGTGAAAGCTAGGGATCTAGTTTCATTCTTCTATATATGGATATCCTGTTAGTCTAGCACCATTTGTTAAAAAGAGAATCTTTTTTCCAACATTCGTTGTTGGCATCTATGCCAAGTATCAGATGACTGTATCTATGTGGGTTTATCTCTGTGTTTTCTATTCTATTCCATTTGTCTTCATGTCTGCTTTTATACCAACCCCATGTTGTTCTTATTACTATAGCTCTGTAGTATAATTTGTGATCGGGTGTTATGATACCTCCAGCATTCTTGTTCAGTATTGCTTTGGTATTCTAGGTCTTTAATTATTCCATTGAATTCAAGGGCCATCTTTCAGGCTTTTCAAAGTGCTTTTTGCCACATGAGGTCACATACTCCTTGGTGTCAGGGAGTAAGAGGTGAATGTCTGTGGGTCCTACTGTTTTGTTTATGACATCTTTCCTGGCCCTCATTGCCTCAGAATTTTCTAGGGCTAACTAATTTGCTATGCATGTGCTCTGTGATTAATCATGGCAGGGTAGATTGAAAGGGCCATAAGTCAAAATCCTACTGAATACACCTAATCTGCTGAACATCCTAGTTTAGCAACAAGGTATAGTGTAGAATCTGTTGTTCGCACTCCTGATCACAGGGCTGACTGGCAGCTATGGCTCTTTTCCTCTAACATACATACATCATGTTTACCTTTTAACTGCTGCCTTTAAGACCCAACCCTAAACTAGTCAGTGATGTGGGAGTTTGAGATTGAAATGGCCTGGGGCAGGTGTTATTTTTCTGTTAGCAATAAGGGTAAGCTTCTGTCCCTTTGTTTTTTCTTTCTTTTTGGTGGTGCTGGGGATTGAACCCAGGGCCTTGTGCTTACGAGGCAAGCACTCTACCAACTGAGCTATATCCCCAGCCCCAACTTCTGTCCCTTTGAATCATAATATATAGACATTATTTGTTCTGCCTAGGGTCAGATACTTTGTCCTACAAGTACTTTATCAGAGCACACTTCTTTTGAATCCAGAGTGAGTGTCATAGGGCTAGCAATGTGGATCAATGGTAAAGAACTTGTCTAGCATACTCAAGGCCCTAGGTTTGATCCCCAGCACCACAAAAGAAAAAAATAAAGAGTGTCAGAAATTGAGGCAGAGTAGAATTCTTTGAAACCTAGTAATGTTATTTGCCTGCACCAACTGTTGGCCATATCGTCTTAAGAGCACAAGAGTTTTTCCATATGGCATTGATTTATAGGGGAGAATAAATATTTCTATACTTTGCTCCTCCTCGGGTAAATTAGTTCCCTGAGGGTAGAGTAGAAGTTATTGATCTACTTATTTTTAGGTAATATACACGCATGTGCATACACTTGGGCTTATTCTTGTATATCCTGTAAACCTGTGAGCATAACATGGTGTCCAGAGTAGTGAGCACAACACTCCAACTTGGCCAGTTTAGGGCCAGCTCCTCCTTTTCTGTGCTGAGTATCTTGGAGCACAAAAGCCCAGCACAGGAAATGAAAAGTGTTGAACCTTTGAGAAAGGTTTACAGGCAAGGCAAGGCTATCGATTGCTGCATGATGAGAAAATGAAGAAGGATGTGGCACATTTCGTGATATTGATCCTACCTATTAGCAACGGTGGCAGGTCACTCCATCCTCCCAAGTCCTCTCCAAGTTCCAAGCACCATGGTCAGAAAGAAAGCAGAGTCTGAATGAAAGTAGTCCCTTTGAAGAAGAGCAGTGTATGTGTATGTGTATGTGTGTGCAAGTGTGTGTATGTGTAAAGAAACAGCAAGAGAAAAAACAGGAAAGATTTAAAAAAAAAAGAGCAAGAGAGAGAAGAGAGTATTAAAAATGGGTGTAGACAACAGCATTTATCAACTTTAAGGCAGGAAACCAGGCAGTTTAGATATGACCTGCCAAGATGTTGAGATCATAAATTTTTGAGAGCTTGAATTGAAGAATAAGTAGTTGTCTAAATAATGCCATGAAGAGAGAGACAGTCTTTCAGAAGCTTAGATGCTGGTCTTCACAGCTAGGTTTCAGTGGTTTTTGGAAGACCCTATTCTTTCCTTTACCAATGCATGAAATTCCTCCATTAGAGGCTGATTGTGGGCAGAGGAGAGAACTCCATTTTTGTAAGAAGGGCTCATTTTAAGAGAAAAATAGTACTCTGGATAGGGAACTTAGTTGCACTAAAGGACTGATGTTATCAGAGTTGATTGTTAATGAGGGGGAAATGGTTGGGGATGAGGAGGTAGAAATTTTGGAGAAAAGATAAGTAGGGAAGAACCCAGACAGAATAAGTAAAGGCGAAGGTGATACAAGAAAAAGAAGAATCTGAGGCTGGACAAGGAGCAGAATAGAACAAGGATTTTGTAAAAAAACAAAACAAAACAAAACAAAACAAAACACCAGGAATTTGTACCTTAGTTCTGCCTCCTAAAAGCCATGGACTTAAGTTCAGTAATACCCCTGAAATACTGCCATGTAACATTTCTGACCCCGAAACTTGGAGATAAAATCTGTCTCTGGTGGAGATTAGAGTCAATGTCTGTGAAGCACAGTGCCGGTGTTTAGCAGGTGCCAAGTGACTTGCTGTTCCTTCCCTTTAAGAGGAACTTAAGAATGTTCTAAAAGGCAGGCAGGGCAGGTAGGGAATGTTGATGCTAACACTGATGGTTATGGTTGGAAGATGTTCTGTTCTTTCTTTGTATCTCATTCATTCTTTAAATGACCCCTCAAAGACGCCAGGCAGAAGACACACGACCTAGAAGACATCCCTTTAGGAATTCTCCCCTTTTTCTCCTGAAGTATTAATTGATTCTCCTCTGCTGGAACTGTGTCATCATCAAATAAACATGCTGTTATCCAGGGATTTCTTTTGACCCATATTCATTCCATAATTTTGGTCCCATTATTTAGATTCTCTTTGTAGTAAAACTCCTAGAAAAAAAACATGGCTTTTCTTGAAGTCAGAAATCCCTCTCATTCTGTTCTCCCTTAAAGCTATTCTATGGGGTGTTTCTCCCAACCACTCCCTTTAAATGGCTCTCATCCAGGGCTCCAGTAACTTCCAGGGTGTTCACTCCAGTTGTTAGTGAACAGCTACTGAATAGGTCAGCTGCATTGGATACAACTGATCACATCTTAACTCTTGATAAATATTCTTCTCTTAGCATTCAGGACTCCATACTTTCTGGTGCCTATACTATCTTCCAGGCTATTTTTGCATGACAGCTATTACTAGTTCTTCCTCTGCTCCCACACCTCTTAATGATGGAGAGTGCCAGGCTCATTTCTTCCTCTCCTTTCCTGTGCAGCTTTCTCATTTTCTTAAAGATCTTATGTAATCACAGGCTTTATATGGAATCTATGTGTTGGTTCTTCATTTTGTTTTACATCCCCAGATTCTCTCTCCACCCTCCTCTGTCCTGCTCCATAACCCAGGAAGCCACCACTGCAAACTACATTACCCAGATCCATCTGCAGGCTCACTTCCTTCTGGCTGGTCGATAGGGAGGTAGCTGCAGGAAATGGAATTTTCCTTGGCTCTAATCCTCACTGGCTCAAGGCACACTGTTCCCTCTCCATTTCTCCTACAAGCCTGAAAGTGGTAATGACTTTCCATATTTGCAGGTCCCTTGATGCTCACTATCCCTTATAAATCCCTTGAATCCTGCCAACATCTCTGTCAATAGCCCCTTTATTAAATTCTGTTCAGTTAAAGCCTCTGAATGTGTCACTGTTTCCTGCAGAATCTGGCCAGATAACACTATCTATATGCTGATGACTCTTGTGCTACTGCTCAGACTTCTCTTCTAAACTCCAGATCCATATATCAATGGGAAACTTTAAAATTTAATTTAGATGTCTAATAATTATTTCAAACTTAATATGCCCCAATATGCCCACCTGATATTGACACCAAACCTCCTTGTCTTCCCCAACTCAGTGAAGGTAACACCTTCCTTCCATGTACTCATCTCCAGGTTCCGAGACCCCTTCTTCTCCTCTCCCAGTCTATATCCCATATCAAATCCATCAGGAAAACTTGTTGGTGCTACCCTTAAATTCAGAATCGGATGAAATTTCCCCCCGCCTTGATTACTCCTACCTCAGGGTACCTCCTAGCTCCTCTTTCACCTGTACATTGTGATATCTTTCACATAATGGGTCTCCTTGCCTCCCCTCTTGCCTCTCTGGAGTCTATCCTCAGCAGAGCAGCCAGGAAAATTCGTTTAAAAAGTAGATCCGGGTTGTGTCCCATCCCTTCTCAGAAACTCTATGGTTCCCCATTTCCTACCAAGTAGAACCAAATTCTTTACAATAGTCTAAGAGATCCTTCCTGACTTGGATGCTCACAGGTCTCTGACATCACTGAGGGCACGCTGACCACCTATTATTCATCAAATACTCCAGACAATCTCTAGTCTTCTGGTTTTTTCACTGGTCTCTGCTTGGAATCCTCTTCTCTGATATTTGTTTGTCTAGCTCCTTCACTTTCCTCAGGTTTCTTTTTTAAAATTAAATATTACCTTCTCCATGAGTCTAAGGCAATCCTTGATTACCCATTTAAAATTACTATATACCCATCCCCCACATTTCCAATATCCCTTTTCTACAGTTTAATTTCCTTATAGGATTCATTACCTGTTAACAATAAATGTCTGCTTTTATTAGCTTTCAAAATTTATTTTCAAACTTATTATACCATATTTTATATTATATTTTGTAATGCACTTATTAGATTTATTTTTTATTATCTGTAAACAGTACAGATGATACTGTGTTACCCTGTGTTGTAGTATAAGCTCTGTAAGAAGCAGAACCTTTGCCTGTTTCAGTAACTAGAGCAGTGCTTGGAACATAGAAGATTATTTACAGTTTCTTTTGTTTGTTTTTATTGAGTGGAAGATAATTAAGAAAGTTTGCAAAATTAGATAAAGGTAGATCTGCCACTTGGGGCCCTATCTGTCCATCAGATGCTGGCTTCCTTCAGCTGTTTGAGATGCTTTTCAAACAGAGCAAAGTGGGTAAGAGGTAGGGTTTGGAGGTAGAGTGCAAGTTCAAGTCCAACAATGCCGCTTGCCAGCTTTTCAATTTTGGGTAAGTTGCTTCACCTGAAACTCATTTGCTCCTTCATAAAATGAAGTAACAGTGCCAACTCTTAGGGTTATTATGAGGAATAAATTAGATAAAACTACGTGCACACACACCCACACAAACATACACATAAAAACACACATATTATGCCTAGCTCAGTACCTGGATCAATGTAATCCTGTGAAGTGGGCACAGGAGAAATGCTTTAAGTGTGGCATTGGAGATTCCATCCTATAAATATCATCAGGCTTCCAAAGTGCAAAATGCTATTTAAATCTGAAAATCAAACAATTTCTAGAACACAAGAAATTTAGAGGATATATTTTCTAGGACCATCATTTCTCCTTCAAGCAGGTTGGAGACTCCAGAGAGTTCCATTTTTAGGGTTACCTATGTATTCTCTTCCCAGCAGTGGGAACTAGGATCAATTATCTTAATTCTGAAATAACTGTTTTCATATCCTCTGACAATGCTGATTCGATCAGAAAAACTGTAAATAATTTAGGCCCAACAGAAGATTGAGAAAGATTTTTGGACAGATGTTCTAAAATGTGGGCAGGTGGCCTTAGGTTGAATCTTGAACAACCAGGTATTTATTAGCTCTGCAGCTCTGGATTCATGCCATCCCATATGTGAGTTTCTGCTAGTCACCCCAGGACTGGGTTCTGCCTTGAATTCAGGCCAAGTGACAGGGCCTGACACCTGCTTGACTTTGCAAGGTCCTGCCACCTGCTTGACTTTTGCAGGATCTCCTCTGAGAATCTTGTTCCCTATACACTACTGCCTTAATGTATACACTAAGACCAATCCTGGCTGTGGTCTTTCCAAATGCATAGTCCATACCAGATAGAATGAAAGGCAGATAGAATGAAATCGGAAATTTTATCCGATTCTGAATGCATAGCACAACCACACCATAGTTTACTACCATCTTTCCTGAGAGTCCTGGTACAGTGTCCTGAGACCCAGTACTATGGACATGTTGGATAAAGTACCATTATACATAATTGGTGGTGTCCTCTTCACACTGAGATTGATGCCTGGAGCCTGACCAAGTTCCAGACTCTCCTTTTGTATTCTCTTTCTTCCTCATATCCAATGGCCCCATGTAGAACAGATTAAATGAGGAAGAGATGGGCAAGCACATGTCATGCCAATCTGAAAATGACATTAAACTATCACTGCCATAAATAGGAATTATGATGCCAATTAATTCAAGTTTCCACAGGGACATATTAGATAACTGGTAAAATGTTAATTGGCCCTGCCTTCTAGAGTGTCCTCAAAGGTAAATTAAATAAAGCATTGCAAATGAAATATTTGGCATATTCATATCTACTATAAACGGTATGCTAGCCTTCTGACATTGGCCCCTAGAATTGTCTCTGAATCATGCATGTTGTAATCTTGTTTTGCTGTTTCTTCTCAGCATTCAATCTGCTTTAAACAGTACAAATGAATTATTGGGCAAATATTTCTGAATACCTATTAACAGAAATATTAATGAAAATATGTTCCCAATTAAATGTCACCAAATAGAGGTTATCATATAAATGTTGAAGAGTCATCCAACTCATCCATCCACATTTCTTTGTTTTTTTTTCCAAAATAAACCTTTCCTCTTTTAAATTTTTTCTCAGATATTTTGTCACATAGATACAGCATTAACACAATTGTAAAATGAAACTTTTAAAATTTATTGACAGCACTTTTTCCAGAAATGTTTTATTATTCACATTATGCCATACTTGTTCTGGTGTATCAGATATAAGTTATAGATTGGAGTCAGTGGTCAATTTTTTCTTTTTATAGACATTTTATAAAGCACAACAAAGCAAAGTCTTCTACATTTTCATCAAATTATCTGCCTTTACTAATAAGCGATTCACCAGACCCAGTAATATAGTCACATTTAGCCAAATTTTTTTTATTTTGATTCATTGTACACAAATGGAGTACAACTATGGTTTCTCTGGTTATACACGAAGTAGAGTCACACCATTTGCGTATTCATACACGTGCATAGGGTAATGATGTTTGTCTCATTCTATTATCTCTCTATCCACATTTCTGACAAGTACTCTTTACTCTTGAATTTACCTTCTACTGTCAAGTAGTGGTATTCCAAATTGAATTCCATTTTCACAGCAGTGAAATCTTCTGATTTAGTAGTTAAAAGTACAAATCACTGGCCCCAATCCAGCTTTACAAAACCAGGAGGAAAAGACCAGGAATCCTCATTGTATCAAGGAAATCCAAGAGCCTCTCCTGCATATTCCTAATTTAAAGGGATGTGATATAAAAGATGGGAGAAAGAGGAATGAATGAATGAATGGATGGATGGTAGAACCCAAAACGTTACTTATCTTTCCTGGCTAAAGGTTTAAGGAGCATTCTTTCCTTCAGGGTGTGTCATTCACCCCTTTCCCATCCCACTGTAATTACAGTGGACTCACTCCAGGAGTGGAGGGTCCTGAGCCAGGGACAGTGAGAGGTTTCATCAAGCAGCCAGTGGACTCTCATACATCTCCTCTGGTATTTAATTCTAATACCGCCCCATTTAATACAAAGAAGAGAGACCCTGGAGGACATAGTTTTACAAGAATTGCAAAGCCTAATTGAAATCTTTACCATATTTTGAGAACAACCTGTCCTGAAAGGGTTTAGAAATATTTGACAGAAATTAAAAAGGCAGCTTAGCAAACCTAGCTTCTGGCTTTCAAAAAGAGTCAGGATGTGTCCATGGCTATTAAAGCACTTTTAATTCCTAGGAATCTTGACATGAGCTCAAAGAATCGAGCTAAGTGCTGGTCCTAGAATTACAGATTTATGAAAAATTAAAGCTGGAATAAAAGCAACTAACTTGCATGATGTTCACAAGGTACCAGGCACTGTTCTGGGCACCGTGCAGGTTGTAAATCTTTTTCACAGTGTGAAACCTAAAGCACAGAGAGGTTAAATAATTCCTCCCAAAGTCACCGGGGCAGTTGAACTAGTAGTTAAACATGAGCAATTTGTCCTTGACCACAATTCTCACTCAGAGATTAGTGACTCCACTCACTTATTTTCTAAAGGGAAAAAGTGAAAAAGGAAATTTGCAAGGTCACATGCAGGCAGCAGCTGAGCTGAAGTGCAATCTGGCTGGTCCAGTCCCTTCTTCCTACTACTTGATAGCTCAGTGCCTACTGACTACAGAAAAATTCCAGAGCTGAAGGAAATGCCTGGCATTCCCGAATCTTATGGCATTTTCTAGCTCCTGCTCTGCCTGTCTCTGTTTTTAATCAGCTAAGTGGCTCCATTACATAGCTAAGAAAGGAGGGAGGAAGATCTCACCTTTAGATTTTCCTGAGTTTCCTAAGGTATTTGTTAGGGTTTCTGCTTCTAGCATTGAAACAACCTTTCTTTCTGCTTTAGACAAATTGTCCACAAGACCCTTTTTATGTATTTGAGAAGTAGCGTCTAAATAAGGAACTAGAATGCTTGGAAGAGGCCAGGGCTTCCTGCTTAGTTTTCTTTTCCTCCATCACAGTTTTTTGATGGCTCAGTCTTCTCTCTGGCTGGGTGGGCTCAAGGGAATAAGTAGAAAAGGCTTTGCTTCCTGAGTCTCAGCATGCAAATTTTGTTGGGGGAGTTTTTCTCTATCCCAGCACCAAGAGGCACACCTATCATGGGGGACAGTGAAAGTCAAGAGAGCCAGGCTTACCATCTTCACAGCTCCTGGAAGTCCAGAAAACTCGAACGACTTTTCTCCCTACATTTATCATTTGTTCATTTTCAATTTAATAGCCTGTGATTCCTAAACTTTTTTTTTTAGATTTGACCTTAATATTCTTTGAGCTCTTGGTAAGTCCCTCCCACAAGATTGTCAAGTTTAATTTATTAAATCTAACTGCAAAGTCACCAACTATAAGTTCACCACACGTGTCTTCATCCCTGTAGAAGCCATCTGGCCTATTAACCATAGCTGGTTATTTGTGCCCTAAAAGGATTTCAAACATTTTTACAATCCATGAAGTATTTATTTTTTAAGGTCAAATCCCATTGCTCCTAACTCCAAAGACTTTTCCATACTCTTTAGTGTAAGTACATTTTGTCAGGGGGAGGAGATATTGCTTTAGAAATAATGAGCTGTCAAGTGGAGCTTAGAAATCATTTAGTTATGTAGAAATTTTCACTGCAACAGCTATCCAAATTCAAGAAACACCACTTTGATATGCAAATGCATTTAGTGAGTTCTAAGCCTTATACTTTGGCCTTTTCTGCAGTGGAATTCTTATCTTTGTTTCTCTCACTCTGCACATTTCCTTGAATAATCTCATCCAACAATGACCTCCCTGTGCACCTGTATGCTATATAACTTCCATATGTTGACAACTTCCAAAGCTACTTTCTTTAGCTTTGAACTCACATGCTTACCTGCCTATTTAGCTATCTATCTGACATTTTTATGTGGCTGTACCTCATTCTCATCCAAAATGATCCTCTGCCCAAAGCTGTCTATCCTAACTCTGGCTTCCTTATCCTGGTGAATCTGCCTACCCATGCAGTTCAGTAAACCTGGGGACAGTAACAGCTGCTCCCTCCACTCCCCTGCACCAAGACAACTTCTGATTATATTGAGCTACGTTAGCTGCCTGGGGCACATCTGCATTCACTCTGCCATTTCTAGACAAGCAGGATTTTGTTCAAATGTTTTCTTTCTCCTCCTCACTGGCTTCTGGGGAAGTGATTCCCATCTTCTCTTTCAGGAACATTCCTGATGGGCCAATAGTGATCCCATTCCACTTGACAGCGATTGATTTACGAAGGGACATGTGAGCAAATTCAAGGATTCTGTATGAATCGAGGAGAGATTGGGAGCTTCTGGGAAGTTTGTCCCTAATTGCTGGGCAGGCGAGTTCTCAAAATGATCTTCTTTCTCTGGATGATTTCATACATAGATATGAAGTCTGTAATTGTTGTAACCCTCTTACTACCATCTTCAGAATGAAATTAAGACAAAGAATGGCCAAGAAAATCAAGTGGATGTTCAGAGCAGGAGTTACAGTGACTCTGAGTTCTGTCTTCTTTCTGGACCTGATGTTTAGTTAGCAGGCCTATTTATTGTAGGGGTCTGTGCTGTTTGTTTCGTAGTATGTGTTCAGAAAGCTCCGTCGGTGATTCAGCAGGTCTTATCAGTATCTAACATCTGTCTTCCCATCACTGTCTCCACTGCCACAACCTTAGTTCAGGCTTCCATCATTTCTCACATAGATTAATAGAACAATCCCCCTAACTACTGTTGCTTTCTGTAACCTCGGTCTATAGCAATCCATCCTTGCAACTGCCAGTATGATCTTTCTATCCTAAAAATATGTATTAAAAAAAGAAATGTG
>JAJEJO010001894.1:22086-37980 GCA_020662805.1 Glaucomys volans | reverse complement strand
TTTTTTTTTTTTTTTTTTTTTTTTTTAACCACTTAGTATAAAATGACCTTATGGATTACACTGAGGTAGAAGCCCCCAAAACCAAAAGATGCAGCAGCCCGTGGTCCTGTTTGAGTAGGTCTCTCAATCAAATTATGATCAGAGGCTCACGATATCTTCTTCAAAGTCAAAGTCAAGATTAAAACACATTTCAATTATAATGTGGTAGTTTGGGCATATCCAAAAAGCTAGTAGCTGCTCTGCCAATACTGAAGATGTAGGAGGTAGGCAACTCCCTCCTTATTCTCTTACCAGCTCCCAAAAATGGACCACAATGAAAATCATTTCAAACAATGTGTTAGTAAGCTTTCTGGTGCTGTGATAAAATGTCTGTGGAAAAACAATTTAAAGAAAGAAAGATGTATTTGGGCTCATGGTTTCAGAGTTTTCAGTCTATGGTCACTTGGCTCAGTTGGTTTTGGGTTTGTGATAAAACAGATGGCAGATAAAACCATGGCAGGGAGTATGTGTCACAGCAAAGCAGCTCACCTCATGACAGGCAGGAAGCAGAGAGAGAGAGAAAGAGAGGGTTGGGAACTAAATAAAACCTTAAGGCCATGCCGCTGTGACATACTTCCCCCAATGAGGTCCACCTCCTAATGTTTCCACCTTCAGTAGCACCATCTTCTGAGGATTAAGCCTTCAGCACATGACCTGTGGGGATATCTAAGATGCAAACTATAAGAAGTAGCAGCCAAGCTGCGGGAGTAGGAGATACATAAGGTGACCATATGAAAAGTCATAGAAAAGTCCTTGACCTACCATTCAATGTAATTCATGATCATATTCCAAGCTTTCTCCTTAAGAATAATGGATACGGGTTCTTTGTATTTTGGTGTAAAGTTTTGTAAGTTCTTATAAATTTTGAAAATTAGTGCTCTATCTGAAGCACATGTGGAAAAGATTTTCTCCCACTCTGTAGGCTCTCTTTTCACATTATTGATTGTATACTTTGCTGAAAAAAAGCTTTTTAGTTTGAATCCATCCCATTTATTGATTCTTGCTCTAACTTCTTGTCCAATGGGGGTCTTGTTAAGGAAGTCTGGTTCTAAGCCAACATGCTAAAGATTTGGGCCTACTTTGTCTTCTATTTGGTGCAGGGTCTCTGGTCTAATTCCTAGGTCCTTGATCCATTTTGAATTGAGTTTTGTGCAGGGTGAGAGATAGAGGTTTAATTTCATTTTATTACATATGGATTTTCAGTTTTCCTAGCACCATTTGTTGAACAGGCAATTTTTTTTCCATTGTATGTTTTTGGCTCCTTTGTCTAGTATGAGGTAATTGTATTTATGTGGGTTTGTCTCTGTGTCTTCTATTCTGTACCATTGGTTTGCCTAACTATTTTGGTGCCAATACCATGCCAGTTTTGTTACTATTGCTCTGTTGTATAGTTTAAGGTATGGTATTGTGATATCTCCTGCTTCACTCTTTCTGCTCAAGATTGCTTTGGCTATTCAAGGTCTCTTATTTTTCCAAATGAATTTCATGATTGCTTTCTCTATTTCTATGAGGTACATCATTGGGATTTTAATTGGAATTGCACTGAATCTGTATAGTGCCTTTGGTAATATGGCCATTTTGACAATATTAATTCTGCCTAACCAAGAACACCAAAAGTACAAAGAACCCAATCAATAGATGGGCCAAGGAACTGAACAGACACTTTGCAGAAGGAGATATACAGGCGCTTAATAAATATATGAGAAAGTGTGCAACATTTCTAGTAACTAGACAAATGCAAATTAAAACAACTCTAATATTTCATCTTACTCCAATTAGAATGGCTATTATCAAGAACACAAACAATAAGAGATATTGGCATGGATGTGGGGGAAAAGGCACACTTGTACATTGCTGGTGGAGTTGCAAATTGGTGCAGCCACTCTGGAAAGTATAGTATGGAGATTCCTCAGAACACTTGGAATGGACCCACAATTTGACCCATAATCCTACTCCTTGGTTTATACCCAAAGGACTTAAAGTCAGCATACTATAGTAACACAGCCACATCAATGTTCATAGCAGCTCAATTCATAATAGCTAGAATGTGGAACCAACCTAACCTACATGCCCTTCAACAGAAGAATGAATAAAGAAACTGTGGTATAACTATACGATGGAATATTATTCAGTCATAAAGAAAAATAATATTACAGCATTTGCAGATAAATGGATAGAATTGGAGAATATCACACTAAGTGAAATAAACCAAGCTGAAAAAAAACAAAGGCCAAATGTTTTCTCTGAAAAATGGATGACGATGTGCAATGGGAGTGGTGGGATGGCAGGTCAAAGAAGAATTTAGGGACTTTAGATTACACAGAGGGAAATGAGAGGGAGGAGGGGGCGGGGTTATGAAAGAAGGTGGAATGAAACAGACATCATTGCCCTAGGTACATGTATGACTACATGAATGGTATGAATTTACATTGTGTAGAACCATAGAAATGAAAAGTTGTACCCCATTTGTGTACAATGAATCAAAATGCAGTCTGTAGAAATAAAAAGCAAACCAAATGAAAAAAGAATAATGGATATGTTTTTGTATTTTACTCTCTTACCACTCACCTCTCTTTTTCTCAGAATAATCACCTCCACTGTGATAGTCACATTTCCCATAGGAATTTACTGATAGGAAGGCCTCATGCCTTGCCTGCATGGCCTCAGGAAATTGTATCACAGGTGGGTCTCTGACCTAAGCCAGGGCGATCTGAGGTCTAACTGGGAACTTTTGAATTGGCACTAGAAAAGTGAGACAGTCTCTATTTGGGTATCTAAATTTTAAGTTGTAAAGCTGCTGGTAGTTATATATCCTGCTAAACAATTGGAAATGCAGTTGTATGTATGAAAAGCAAAGATGAAGGAGAGAAAGTAAGAGGAAGAAAGAGACTGAGATCTAGTTAGAAGCAGATGAGAGAGGGGAGAAATGCCTGTCAGGGTTCACGTTTTCTGATTACTGCTGCTCCTAAGACCTGAACATATTGCTGTCCTCAGAATCACTGAGATACTACAGTTCTTCATAACTGTCCTTCTCTTCCTCTTACTCCTTGTCTTTGCTTAAACTTTCTCTACATGATATTTATGACTTTTGAAGCCAAAATAGTCCTCACTAATATGCCTGTCTTTATTATGGTTTAGCTTCACGTGGTTCTGCAGATCTCTGAGCCTGGCTCCGCAGGTCTTCCAAGATGATTTTCCCTCTCATGTCTCTGTGTCTTTGCCCATGATTTCCTCCAGTGCTTTTCCTGGAATATTCATGCTCCCCATTCGTCACTCCTGAAATCATTTCTTATACCTCCATCTCAAGTTGATGGTCCCTGCATGCTCTCACAGTGGCCTGTGTATGACTCCGCCATCATTTGTGAAATGCTCTGCTGTAAATACCTGTGTCCTGCTGCCAGCTCAGATGTAGAGGTCCTTCTGGGCCACGGGACTTCATTTATCTCTCTTTTTGTACCTCCTAGCAAGGCATTTATATGATAAATGATTCTTGACTGATAAATTTAATGAACAAATCAATAGATTAAATAAATACCATATTGAAACCTGAGTGCATTTTACAACCTAGCAATTAGCAATAAATAAATTAATAAAAGACAAGATGTGTGATTCCTGGAAAACTGCCACATACGTATTCTCTTGGTGGCATTGCAAATTAGTATATCACATTTGGAAATCAATATAATAGTGTACAACAGGTGATGTTACAATATTCACATCTTTGGTTCAAACGTGAATTCTCCCCTCCCCAAGAGGAAAAAAAAAAACCTACAGAAGAAAAATAAAAGCCAAAATATGTTTATGGAAGCAAGTTATACTAGCAATAAAGCTAAAAGAGAGAAACTGCTAAATTAGAGCACATCAAAGTGATAGACTATTACAGTCATTTAAAATAAGAAAAAAATCAAATAAGAAAAAATGCTTATTATATATTAAATTATAAAATGCAAAACTACAAAAGGGTACACCCATGATACTGTTTAAATGTTCAAGCAGAATTTTGAAGCCTGGAGGGCAGATAGACAAAAATGAAATAGTTGTGTTGAGTGATTGGATTATCAGTATTGTATTTTTATCGGATCTGTATATTAATATTAAAGATATTTTAACAATATTTATTAAGTAGGAGAAATCAAGTACTATCTTCTGTGTTATGAGATATACCTGTCTAAAAAAATTCCTGAAACAGAATTCAGTACATTCAATTGAAAGCCATTACATAAACATGGTCTCAGTCAGCGAATTTGCATAATGATTTATGGACATTTGCCCTAACAATTGTGTGGGGATATGAAGCAGCTGTTCACTCGCTTGGCTTTCACTTTGCTAACAAGAGGCGGACAGCTGTGGTTAATGAAAAACAATTGCTAATAGATAATTCAAATTTAGCCTTGAAGTGCTTTCTGGTGTTGACAATATACAGCGTGACTGAGATTAAGATCTAGAACCTTAACCTCCTCTTTCCCTTCCTCTTCTGAGGCTTGGATGAACTTTTATGGGAACATAGCTCTACAATGGGGAGCTCGTTTCACTGAGGAGAGGGTATAATGTCCTGTTCTGTCTGATGATAATGAAATATAAGGACAATGACATAGGTAGTGTAGTTTATAACAGGCTAGGAAGATATTTTGATATTATACGGTCAGTAAGAGAACTGTGACAGGTCCATCCCTGATTCTTTCTTCTTCACCCATCTGCCACATACAACATTAGAACCCCATTATAGGGTCTCTATAAAGTGAATGTCACCTGGGAACACAAAGTGAGGAGAAGACTTTCCAGTCTGGGGCAGGACTAAGCTCATTCTCAGGAACCTTGGTTTCCAGCCATATGTCTGTCACCTTTGCTGAATGGGTTAACTCTTTGGACACCTATTTGCTTGTTTATAACAGAAAGGGTCTGAAAGTAGATCTGTGAAGCCCCTTCTAGGTCTGTGATCCTCTAAGCATCAGTTAAGGTTGGCATCATTTTAGATAGATCGTCTGTAAGTAAGCCAAAATTACATTTGGGACATATTTGTGATTGCTAAAATCATTTCTTTGGAGCATGTCTTTCTGAGTTTGAGTGTAAAGTTGGAATGACAATGGGACTCAAATTAGAAATTGGGCAATTAGTGAACTGTGCAGTGGAATATTTTTAATATATTGCAAGTTTCAGTTCATATACCACAACTTAATTGAATTTGCCCTAAAGGCCTTCAATTAAAAATAGTGCAGAAACTAGCATTTTCAAGATAAATGTAAAGCCTTGACAAAACTCCAAGAAAACAAAATGGTAAGTTTTTGAAAGGTTAATAACATTTTTCTAATCAAAGCAATAATGAAGAGGCTATTTTCTTTTCTATGGTGTGCAAGAGAATCTGATTGTTCCATTCCAGAAGAAACCTGACACTCTCAGAATTCAGCTGAGAAATGAGCAGTCTTTGGTCCCTGGGTAAAGTAGGATCACCTTTGGCTGAGCAAGTAGCTCAGTCTAATATGTCTTTGGGTCATGTTAGCACATGTCACAATACTGCATATCTGGGCCCCATGCTCATTGTGGCCTCATCTCTTGCTTCTCCGGGTGTCCTCTTCTGCATCATGACATTCCTATCGTCATTGCCCTTTTGTATTCTATTCCCTGGGATTATAGGGTCTTCCCTCAAACTTTGACCTAAAAAAAGTCCTCATCCTTTGGAAGCCAGATCAACTGATTTCAGAGGCATTTAAATCCAAATAAACCACCTGAATCTATAGCTTACTTTGACTAAGTCTTGTGTGCAAAGGACTTGTATTCTTTGAAAGGAAAAAAATATCAGTTCTGAGTTAGATCTTTAAAGATGCTTATGACATTTGCCAACTTGCAAAACAGAGTTTGTGGCATTCTAAGAAGAAAATAATGACATGCTCATACAACATAGAAAATTGGAATAAAATCTGTAGATTTTATCAATGTCAACATCCTGGTTGTTATATCATATTAGAGTTTTCCAAGATATCACCATGCGGAAACTAGATAAAAGATATATAAAATTTCTCTGTATTATTTGTTACAACTTAATGTGAACATTTTTAAATGTGAAGCAAAAATTATCTCAAAATAAAAGTTCAGTTAAAAATGAGACAGTAATTATTATATGAAAAATCTGCTGAGTTTTATAAAACATGTATGATGAAAGTTGGAAGAATACACTCTTAGTTGGGGGTCAGTAGTAGAGTTCAACTGAAGTCCAAATAGTACAGTATACTTAAGACATGGAGGTATGGAAAGAATGGAAATCTTGACATAACCCACCCATTAGGACATAAATCAGAGGAAGAAAAAGGAAGGAATTTGGAGATGGGGTAGAAAAGGTAGGCAAAATCAGATAACTGGGGACTTTTCATGAGATATTGGATGATTTATTTTGAAATATTATTTTATAGAAACAGAAAGTCTTTGAAGGATTCCATTGTAAGGGGCCCTTGATTTCTTCTAAACTCTGTATGCAAGTGCTCTACCTAAATGTTCTAGGTCTAGCATGCACAAATTCTGCTGTCTCTTTCTAGGGAACAAATGATGTATGTCCAAGTAACTGCACACCTCAGTTTAGAGGTGGAACTATCCTGGTTTCATCTGTTCTTCTGGTTTAGTTATTAATAGTGTCTCGTTTTCTGCTCTCAAAATTGTCCCAATTTGGGTGCTATATATTATTCTCATCATATCAAGAGATCATATGTGTAGAAATTCAAGACTATTTCTGAAAGAAAAGTCAGAAATCATTTCTAGGAAAATTGGAAGATATGCAATCACTGAGGTTTTTGCCCAGGAGGCTGACCATATCTGGGGGTGGGGTGCAGTGGGTTATGTGGGTATTAAGGAAGACTCTGCAGTTGAGCTCCCAGTTCTGTGAAGCCAGCCACACACCTGCGATCTCTGTGTTCATGAAGTATTTAAATGCTCTGTGCTCCAGTTTGTCAACCATAAGATGAAAAAGACATGTGCAATGTCTACCTTACACTATCCTCATGAGACTTAAATGAGTTAAAATAGGGAAAATGCTTTGAAAAGTCTGGCATGGAGCCCCAACTTGATAGATGTCAGCATTTATTATCGAAGAGGCTTCACCTGTGAATGAGCTCCCTTGTACTGCAGCTTTGCTGATCCTCTCTGAATGTCCTGTGTTTTTCCGGCCCTACATTGACCTGCAAAGCCACTCCTTCAAAATTATATTAAGAGCCTCATTCATTGGTTTAAAGTTTTTCTAGTGAGCAAATAAAGTTCTCCTGAAAGATAAAATTTCATTAAGAAAGATGAAGATATAAAACTTGATCACATTTTTAAAGTTGTTTCTTGACATATCTGTCTTTCTCACCCAAAGTAGGTCCTCGCGAGCACTAGAAGTATGATTTTTTGTTTATATTTTGTTTATATGAAGCTTCTTTTCTTTGTACCTGACCTCCTGCCTGCTTCATAATAAAACAGAATAAGTATTTGTTGCGAAGAAGGTTGGAATTATTTGCCAACATAAAACTGCTCTAAGATGGCTGTATGACCATTATGGAATAGATTTCATACTACATGTTTCATGAGATTGCTCACACTGAGGTCTGGTAGGTGTTGCCCTCTAATAGCCAACACACTTTTGTTGGGAGATATAGAGTAAACAAAGTTAGAAGTTTATATAGGAGACTTCCAGCACCCAGCCTGGAGCAAAGATAAGATTAGATTGAAATTTGGGAATGGGTAGAAGACATCAGCACTACACTCAGTAGATAGGGGAAGGCTATTTTCAAAAACACCATTAACTTTGTAACCCAAGATTTTATTTATTTTTTCCTTTAGATGTAGTACATTGAGTAGATTTAAAAAAAGGACACAAACTCTGGGAGTAGACTTCTGGGCTCTCATTCTAGCACTATTACTTACTAGCTATGTAACTTTGCTTGAGTTATTTGCCTTAGCTGGGTTCCCTAGAACACAGAGCCTAAGGCAAAAGATTATGTGCTCACACTACTGGAGAGTGCAGCCCCAGTGCAACTGAGTGAAGGAAAGGGAAAGTCAGGCAGAGTTAGAGGGAGAACAAATATAAGGAAATACGTAGTGGGTTTATCACCACTCCAAGGCAGGCTGATTTCTCAGTCTTGCTAGATATCTTCAGAGTAACCATATAACACTACTCCCTGAGGATAGCAAAGAAGAGCTTATTTATAGATTATTTTTCATTTGATCAAAGTGTTTCACTACTGGTTTGCCCATGCATAGGTAACTAGTAGGTCCTATCCCTTTGAGGTCACAGGAAACCCAGGAAAGAGCTGAAAGACAAATGGCTTAGGTATCCGGCAGACACTCATAAACCAGCAGGGGGAGCTGAAAGAAGCTGCCGCAGCTGTTCCCTTGGCTTGCAGCTGTTCCCTTGGCTTGCAGCAGTCTCCTTGCTGTAGCTGGCCCCTCCGCATCAGTGACCCAGTTCCATATTGCTGATAGCAATGTAGGCCATTGCTAGACAGACTATGGTCAGAGAGATTGGACCTACATAGATGTAAAGACTGAATCCAGTGCATTGAGAATAACAATCACGTACCTACCTCACAGACTGTGGTGAAAGTGAACAGCTTAATGTATGAAAGGTACTTAGGACATTGCCTGGCAGACACAAAAATTGTACAAATGTTAGCGCTCAGTATTATTAGATAGTTATGAGAGTTCTTGCATACATTGAATTCTATCTTACCCTGGAAGCCTACTCTTTTTTTTTTTTTTTTTCTGTTTCTTCTTAAGAGCACATTACAAGAAGAAAGTGTCAGGGATTGATTTTGTACTAAATATCTCAAATATGAATGTCCCTCATTCACTATGCCTTGTCCTCATCCTTGCCAACTGACATGGTGTCCATGGAAGAGGAGGAAACAAAGCAAGACCCACTCAGTAGCTTTGAACTCATCTCTGCGTTTGTTCTCGCGGGTTCTCCAGGAAAATTACCAAACCTCACAATTTCTTCTCATAGCAGCTCCATCCACTGGCTTACCTGGATTTCCTCCATGCAGCCTCAGATGTTCAGAAAGGAATCTACTAGAACTTCTAATCTAGACTTCCAGGTACAACAGAGTTTGCATGCTTGCTGGCTCTCTGAAAAAAATCTAACCTGAATACATTTTCTGTTTGGACTTCAGTGTTAGTAAAAATATTTTGAGTTTCCTATAATGACTCCCCTAACAACACTAGAAAAAGCTACCAAGGAGCTATTGTGTCTGTTCCAACCAGTAGAAGCCAAGATTTTAATATGTTACAAATAACATTTAAAATTATGGTATCTTTCATCACAATAACTTTAAAAAGAAATCAGAAAGTTGAATAACCCTGGGCCTGATTTTTCACGTGCACTAGTTAGTTGGAACCAAATAGTGACCTTCCACTTAGGCAGGATGAGTTCACCATGGGCCTCTCCAGTTCATGTTGTATCACCCAGTCTATTTTGCTCACTTGTAATATTTTTCACTGTGGATATTTTAACTTTAAACTTTGAACCAAATGCTTTCTAGACTGGGATGTTCACTTATCATGGAAACACAAGCTCTCAGATTTCAATGGTACTTTAAAGAGAATCAGATCCTAATCACCGTGACCCCACCTTCACCACCCAAGCCAGTTCTTTGATTACATGTTTGGTTTGACTTTTTAAATTGGAATAGGGTTTTGTTTTTATCTTATATTTTAGAAAGACATACATAGATAAAGATATGGAGTAAAAAAAAAAGAAGAAAAATGACATCTAAAGATAGAAAGAGATCCATTTCTACCAGTAATTTTGGTATATATCTGCGACTGGTGCTGCAGAATGTCTCACTAAACTCCAAGTTCTCACACCTAGTTCTGCTTCCTTTTAGAATCTAGAAATGCAAAGGGTACATTTCCCAGACTCCTTTAAACCTCAGGTTTTTCTCCTGACTCATCTACCCCAAGCTAAATCAGAGTGTGGGGTTGAGAAAGTGAAAATGAGATGGAGTGTATGCTTCGGATGCACCTACGGTTTGTCCTGACATCAGCTCAGGTGCTGAATCAGTAAAGGCAGCAGCACGGGGCCTGTGTTGTATTCCCTCCACTCAAGGCACAAAGCACCTGTGCTGCTGGGTGATCACAGCTGAGGTGGTGGGGTTTGTGCCAGCACCTGCCTCTGTAGCGGTAGCTTCCTGATGTGGCAACTGAGTATAGCTGGTTCTTTGTGGCCTGTTCTACACAGTGATTCAGAGAGTCAGTCCAAACTCCTCAAGCTTCCCAATGACTTTGTAAACACTCAATTCCCTAGATTGAATCCTGCTGTGCTAGCTAGAGTAGATTATGGTGCACACAACTGAACCCTGTAACAGTGTATTTTTCCAACTTTCACTATGCATGTTTTATAGCAGTAGTCTACTTTTTTATTTACTAAATACTATAGGCCTCAATTTTTATTAAACTTTTTATTTTGTGGCAATTTTGTTTCATACTCAATTGTAACAGATAATATAGAGAAATTCTCTTTCTTTTATTCAGTTTCCCCTGGATAACCTATTGAAAACAATGGGGCAATATCAAAACCAAGATATTGACATTGATACAATCCACAGGGTTTATTCCAATTTTCTCTGTTTCTCTTCACACATGTGCATGTGTGTAGGTTCATGCAACTTTATTACACGGTAGGTTCATGTACCCATCGCCTCAGTTGAGAGACAAAAAGTTTTAGCACCACAAGAATCCCCTTTACTACCCTTCTGTGCCCTCACCTACCTCACATACCTCTGTTTAATCCCTTCCCCATCCCTAACACCTTCACCCTCTAATCTGTTCTCCAGTTCTGTGGGTGTCCATTGTCCATTTCAATAATGTCATATAGATAGAATTCTACAGTATAGAACTTGTAGATTCTGCATGTTCATGTCTCCCCAAATTCATCTGTTGGAGTCTAATCCCCAGTGGAACAATCTTAAGAGGTCAGGCCTTTGTGAAGTGGTGAGTACCCTCATGAAAGAGGCCTAAGGGCACTGTGGACCCCATCTACCCTCGCAAATGCAGCAAAAGGTACAAAGAATCACAGGAGAATATAATGGGACGATGAGGACTCACTGAACACTGAACCTGCTGGGGCCTCGATTTTGGACTTCTCATCCTCTAGAGATGTAAGAATAGATTTCTGTTGTTATAAGTTACAGTCTAAGACGTTTTTCTTATAAAAGCCTAATGAACTAAGACCATAACCTTCTAAGTTACTGTCTTAACTCTTCTTAAAATCTTCTTTTAAGATAGACTACTTTTGCTCAGCATAATTCCCTGGTTTCTCAGTCACACTGTACATATCAATGGTTTTTTTCCTTTTTATTGCTGAGTAGCATTTCAAGGTTTTGGGGTCAACAGTTAGTTAAACCATTCGCCCTTTGAAAACATGTGGGCCATTTCCAGTTTGGGGTTAAAACAAATAAAGATGCTATGAACACTAACTTATATCAAAGTGTAATACTGGTTTATATGCTAATTATATGTCTAATATTATAAGACATTGCCAAACTATCTGCCAGAATGCCTGTACATTGTACACTTTTCCACTAGAAATGTTCGAGTGAGCCACTTTTTCTGCACCTTACCAGCATTTGGCATTATTGCTTTTTTAGTTTTTGATTCTTTTAGCCATTTTGATAAAAGTATAATTTTTTTGGAACAGGCATCATTTTATGTCAACATGTATAGCATCAAATTTCAATTTCAGTGTGAGTCAGCTCTTAATCAGTGTGATTAAAATACCCAACAAGAACAACTTAGAGAAGAAGAAGTTTATTTGGGGCTTATGGTTTCAGAGGTCCAGTTTATGGTCTGCCAGTTTCATCGCTCTGGGCCCAAGATGAGGCAAAGCATCATGGCTGAGGGGTGTGGTGAAAGAGTGCTACTCACTCATGGTAGCCAAGGAAGTGGAGAGGCTGCAGGAAAGATGAACCCTTCCAGAACTCGGTAACAGTGACCCACCTTCTTTATCCAAGACCTACTTGCCCGCAGTTGCCACCCAGTTAGTCCATTCAAATTAGGATGGACTGATTAGGTCAAAACTCAGGTTTCACCTCTGAATCTTCCAGCATTCACACAGGACTTTTGGAGGGATATCTCATATTTAGTGCTAAGCTCATTGTGTTATATCAATATTTCTGCAAATATATACTATTATTCCTACTTGGAAAGTATTTAAAAACCTTGATACTTATAGTCACTAATCTGTATGCTGTAGTGACCAGATGGAAATGATAGAGACCCTGGAGTCCTGATGTCATGTCAGGTATTGTTTCTACCACAACGGAGTTTCTCATCAACTTGAGAAGATAGAAAAACATACCAAAGCAAAAGTGTTAGGAGATGTTTTAATTTTGTATTTCTGCTGATTAAAGTGTTTTTAAAGCTTAATTTTTTCCACCTTATCCCCTGTCTCAATGACTGAGATGCTATCTTGGGAAAATTCTGTGTTCAAGTTCAGTGTGTCCTGATAGGTTAAGTGCCAGTTCTGGGAGCTTTTGCTTGATTGCAACATTCCGTACCTCACCAGTTAACAGCCATGGATTATGGGATGTGGACTGTCATAAATGAGAAGACTGAATTGAGAATAGGGGGATCTAGTTTTAAGAATTAACCAACCGAGGAAAAGTCACATCAACACATCTATAAAATGAAAGGTTTAAACTAGAACATGTCCAAGGTCCCTTCCTACTCTTTGTCTTTTGATTGTATCATTTTGCTCTGCTTTACAACCTGCACAGAAGTGTTGGTGACTCTGAAAGTTTTTTCTAATAAGCAATAATCAACCAGAAGTCATAAGCATGAATCCAAGTCTTTTTGAGGACCCCTACCTGAAATCTTGACCCCTTGAAAGGTGAGATGTCTAGAGAAAGTAAGAAATAAAGTTAGAAAGTTAGAAATAAAAGAAAAGAAAGTTGGAAAAGTTAGAAAAGTTAGAAAGTTAGAAATAAAATTTAAGTTAGAAAAGTTAGAAAAGTTAGAAAGTTAGAAATAAAATTTCAAAGACATCTATGTACAAGTGTGTTCTCACTTCAAAAATTAAAATATACAGAAAATGGTAAAATCGCAGGCATGCATTTACATTCTAATTATCAGAAGTGACTTTTCCTGAGATTCCCTAGGATGTCACTAACTTGAAGGATGGACTTTCTGTTTGTTCACATAATTCTCTTACTTGACTGTAACGTATGAACCTGGGCAGGAAAGGAGGTGCAGAAATCACCTACAAGTCAGCAACAGGAGATTATTTGCCATAATCCTTTCTGATTTCCCCATGCTTTCTGTCTTTCACCTGCAGAAACAGAGCAGAGAAGAGCTAAGTCACTAACCATCTCTGCCTCCTGCCACTACAGCAATTAATGTTACTGTGAAGGCCCAGACTCTTTCTGTCGACATGGGACCTTCCAAAGCCAGTTCTTTCCTGACTGTTGTTTCAGTCCTTTAATAAAGGGACCACCGTCTGCTGGATGGTAATCCCTAATTGGAAGCACATGGTGGAAAAATAGCCAATTCTTAGCTGACTTCTATTTCTTATACTATTGAAGCCTAGAGATCTGGAGATTATTCAGCCTAATACATTCATTTTAGGGACAAGTCAATGGAGGTTCAGAGATTGACAGCTGGTTAGCAGGAAAGCTAGGGCTGTGGCTCAGGTTTCTCAGTTTTACAGTTTCTCAGGACCTCATTGCCTTGAGTCTGCTGCAGCTGCTAATGCCAAGGCAGCTATAACAGAGTCTTTTTGTTTTGTTTTGTTTGGGGCAGTGTAATGATGGCATTTGGGGACAGTGTTTCTGGGTATGTGGGGGATGGGTCTACCATCAATTACCCGTGTGCTCCGAAGGCAAGTCACAATAGAGCAGAGTTGCAGAGATGTTAGTGTCTCCATATCACTAGCCCAGCGCTGATTTTCCAAGTTCTAAAAAACTATTTTAAAAATCTGGATCAATATAATGATTCTACCACCTGAGACCTCTTTCTATTTGATGTAGAAAGCCAAAGTAAGCAGGAGCAAAAAATACCCTGAAAAGGTATCATGGGTTACATACAAGGAAGGCAATTCAACAAGATGCAGCATCTCAAGTGGCTTGTAATCTTGTTAAGACTATTGCATCTAACCTGTGGGACAAAATAGAAAACAATTTACAACAGACTAGGGTGGGGTGGTATAATAACATAGGGTAAAACACTGGAAATACCACAGGAGTGGGAAATATGACTGTTGCTCACAGCTTTATTTCTAGGGCCCTGGAAAATGGGAAACCCTCATTAAATATAATATTCTATCTGATCTAAAACAGCATGATTATAAGAAACACCAATATATTTTGTACTCTTAAAAAACAGGAACACTGTCAACTGAACACAATATACCAGGTTTAGAGATGCTAAAACGTAACAAAAATGTGCATCTAAGAATAAATGAAATAAGTTATTTGTGAAGGAGAAAAATTAATGAATAACCTGAGTTAGAATCCCAGGGTCATTGCTCACTATATGTGTGATCCTGAACAAATCATTTCAAATTTTGTTATCCTGAAAATGGAAAATAATAATAATGATAAACCTTACCTCAAAGATTTTTTCATAATGATGAAAACAAATAATTTGTGATAAAGCCCTAAGTATACTCAGAGTTTCAGTAGAAAGTGCTCATTGATTAAGTGCCAAAATTGAGTCATATGCAATAATTTCATTGGCTTGATGGGAAAGGGTTTTGTGTAAACTACAGCATCCTGAAAGGCTTATTGGAATGTGTAGGAAGCACACTCCTTGAAGGATGGAGACAATTTGCATCAAAAGAATATTTTCCAGAGGCTTTACATCATCAGTAGGCACAGGTCTAGGGTGAAAGCAGGCTGATAGAAGGCTGTCAGTAGACCCACGCCAGATTAAGGAGCAGACAGAAAGATGTGCAGCTGTAAAGAACAAAACTTCACAGGATGGGGCATTGCTTAACACATTTCAGGTAGTACTTCTATATAACTGGGAAATCATAGACTGGTAGACAAAATCTGGAACAGAAAGTTGAAAACTGCTATAGTGTCATCCTGTCCATTGAGTATTTTTATATCACTCATATGGGCAATCCTAGCCAGCTGATGTTCTGAACAAAACAGTACATTTTTAGTACTGTTTTTCTAAAATTAAATAATTCCTTTAAGTATCTGTGTTTTAAACCAAGCAGTATGTGTCCCAAGAAACTGTTCATACCCCAAAATAATGGAAGTAAACTAAAGAACAAAGGACAATTAAAAAGAGGAGACATTCTACAAAGCTTGTTCTATTTTTTATGCCTATTTTTTCTGCCTTAGCAAATGAAAATAAATTAGTAATCAGAAGTTTCCTTAAAAGTTAATATCAAATTCTTTTCAAGGTATTTATTAAGAGAAATCTCTTTGTTCCCTCTTCTATTAAGTAAATGGTAAGCAAATGTTTAAGAAATATCATCTTGATGATATGATCCTCTCTAGGGTCCTCTTCTTGTCTTTATCTGGCTCTGATGAGAACTGAGCCTCAATCTTTCTAATGTGACTGTTTGGAAGAATGTTCCTTCTGCTCATACTACACAAGAGAAAGGTTGAATAAACATCTGAAAATGTAGATTTCTCCCAAGCCACTTTTTACTGTTCTGGAAATTATCCTCCCAGGCAGCATTTTGGTTTTCCTCCATGTAGGATGTAGTTAGTCTGAGGATAATTTAGAAAATACTGGACCTAACATCTAATGAAAAAGAACTGAGATCGGCCAATCCCCAAAATCCAAAAGCCGAATGGTCTCTCTGATAAATGAATGATGATGCATAATGTGGGGGGGGAAGATGGCAAGAATGGAGGAAAGATAGCTAGCATAGAGGGAAGGGAG